>JASCZW010004734.1:0-64425 GCA_034211315.2 Aedes japonicus
TTTTAACCAAATTTAGGTAAAACATAACGAGAAAATCTCTAAATCCACTTTACTGAAGAACTAAGTAAAATCAAACGTTTTGTTTTGGTAAATTATACCGATACTTTAGGTTTTGCTACCAAAACCTAATTTTCGGTAAAATTGAAACCGTATTTTCGGTAATCTGATCTTAGCGTGAATGGTAGGAAATGTCCTTGTGCACTTCTCTTATTTGTTCAGTTTTAGCCGGAGGCTATTTCATGTACCCATCGAGACGTGTACCGATGTAGAGTAGCCGACCGTCATAACGTGCTCTCCTTCACGGTCACCATCGTGGGACACTCGCTTCTTGCTGCATCGGCGTTGCTAGACCTCTGCTCTACTCTCCCTTTGCTCCATTCTTGAGCTGTTTAGCATCCACCTGTTTTACTCGAGCCATTTAGCTCCCATAACCTGAGTCATTAAACCCCGCGTCAAGAAGTACTCGATCGATTCGAGTAGTCCCCAACGGTGGGTGTACCCTACTTCGTATGAGGATTCCCTGGCAGTGCAAGTTCTCCCGAAACCAAACCACGGTGAGCCATTTAGCTCCCACCTTTTAACGCAGTCGACTCAAGTAGCCCCCGACCGTGAGTCTACCCTACGAAGAGTTTCTCGGCGGTGGAACTTTACCAGAAACCGATTCTTCTGCTGTTGCTGCTCACTCTAATACGGGTCGACCGGTAGGGTGCCGAGTCAGTCCAGCAATTCCTGTAGAGCCTTGCGTCTGGTTCTCTGCCGCCCGATCAGTCTTCATTCCACTTTATTCACTTTCATTGGGTGCCGAAGTCGGTCCGGCGATTCTGGGTGGAATATGACTTCCAGTTCGCTAGCGCCCCGACAACCTCAAACAAATCAGTGGTTGCTTTGCACTGGCGTGCAATGACTCTAGCCAGCGACGCTGAATCGTTGGTCACTTCGCCATTTCCTCTGCAGCTCGGACAGTATCCTTGTTATTTCCCTATCGGCAGCGTTCCATGTGTCCTTCTCGCTCGGCTGTCACGCAGTGCAAATCCCTGCGCACTTCTTCCAACCTAGGGCATTCGAAGACGACGTGCTCTGATGTCAGATACTTCCGGAAGCAGCCATGCCCGGATAGGAACTACGTGAGATAGGAGTTAACCTTTCCATGCTTTCTATTCACCCAAACTGATACATTTGAGATGAGTCGGTGGATCCACCGTCCTTTCACCGCATTGTGCCACTAAGTCAACGAGACCGTTCTTACGATTCTAATCGCATTGCTGGTATCCCTCCACTGATAGCACTCGACGTCCTCGACCAGGGTGATGCAAATGGCCATCATGCCAGCAATAACACATACTGCATCCGACGAAAACGTTCTGTAAGCGCTCGAGACGTGCATGGCCATAAGTCGGTAGTTATCACCGCCGCGGTAGGCTGAAGCTCTAATATTATTTATTTATTTCTATTCATCAACAAATTATGTACAATGATGTTACCTAAAGCTAAACTAGAACGGTACAATAATGGTCATGACATAAAACAAACTAAAACTTACACTATCGATGCAAATTAGACAGGTCTTTAAAAAAAATGACTAAACATACGACGAAGCATCTGGCGAGTCACGTTAAAATCAAACAAGGCGGAAACCCTATCAAAAAGTCTTTGTAAACTGCCAATTGCGCCAAACATACTGTAATTGGTTCGTTGTGGAGGTAACCGCAGCATCAAACTTTTCCTCAGGGCTCGGGGTTGCACGTTGATATTGATTTGCTCCAGAAGATCAGGACAGTCGATGCGGTCTTGCACGATGTCTACGATGAATATAGCCCTGGCTGTATCTCTACGGGTTAACAGGGATTCCAGGTTAATTAGACGGCAACGGTTTTCGTAGCTTGGCAAACGATAGGGATCCGTCCACGGTAGTTTACGTAGCGCAAATCTCAAAAACCGTCGTTGAACAGCCTCTACTCTAACGACACCGTTGTTGTAATGAGGATTCCACACAACCGAGCAATACTCTAATATAGCACGACAAAAGGAGCAGTACAACGATTTGAGGCAGTAGATGTCCGTGAAGTCTTTAGCAATCCGAAAGATGAACCCCAGAACGCAGGAGACTTTGCCGACAGCGTACGAGATATGCTGCTTGAAGGTGAGTTGGGTGTCCAGAGTTACTCCTAGGTCCTTGATTTGACTGACGCGCTCAATTTCGGTGCCCAACAAGACATACTTGAATACAATAGTCTGTTTCTTGTGCGAAAACGAGATAACCGTGCATTTGGCCGGGTTGACATCCATGCGATTCAAAGTGCACCAGTCGGCAAAAGCATTTAGCTGACGTTGAAGAAAGCGACAGTCGTCGAGAGAGTGCACTTGAAGAGTTTCAGGTCATCTGCGTATGATAGTCGTGGTCCTTCGAAAGCCAAATTTACGTCGTTGAAGTAGATCAAAAAAATCAACGGTCCCAAGTGACTACCCTGCGGTATACCAGACGTGGCTTTGAGCATGTGAGACTGGCAATCTCCTATGACTACAGCCAGATGACGGTCAGTGAGGTATAAATTGAAACCATTGTAGCAGGCATCCGTTGATCCCAAGCCTGTCCAGTTTGGCAATAGCTATGCGGTGGTTCAATTTATCGAATCCTGCAGACAAGTCGGTGTAAATGACATCCGTTTGGGCGCGTTTCGCCATACTGTTAGTAACGTAGGAAGTAAGGCACAGCAGGTTAGTAGCAGTGGAGCGACCAGCCATGAATCCGTGCTGGTCGGTACTAAATACGGTTTGCAGTGAGCGAGCAACGGTTCCATAATTACAAGCTCAAACAGTTTAGCAACAGCGCCAAGCGAAGTTATGCCGCGATAATATCTTAGAATTGAAGTTGCCTCACTCGCCAGAAGTCGCCTCCTCCTGCTTCTCGGTTCCCCGACTTTCGGCATGATCCTCGCTACCGCATTAATCGCTTTCGCCGGCTTTCCGCTGGCCTTTGCGGCTGCTAACCACCACTACCTCCATCTTATGATGAGCCAGCTGCAGTCTGTTCTGCTGCTGTTCTGTTCCAGTCATCCACGTTTCAATGGCGTCCATCGCCTCCGCCGTCAGCATCGCCACCTCTTCCAAAGTTTCGCCCGTTATTGTTAGGACGATATCATCTGCAAATCCGAAGATCTCAACTCCATTAGGTAACTTCAGCATTAATACTCCATCGTACATCTCGTTCCAGAGCGTTGGGCCGGGAATCGAGCCTTGTGGCACACCCGCGGTGACCCTGATAGGTTTCTGCCCCAACTCCATTTCGTATACCAGGAGTCTGTTATGGAAATAACTGCTTAGCATTCTGCACAGGTAGCCAGGAAAAAACATTTTGCGCAATGCTACGACGATAGCCTCCCAGCTGGCGTTGTTAAAAGCGTTTTTGACGTCAATCGTCATGATCGCGCAGAACCGATTGCCTCTCCTTTTCTGCTTTGATGCGTTCGCTGCTCTCTGCTCGACTATCTGGATTGCTTCCACCGTAGATACCCTTTTGCGGAATCCGAATTACCTTTTTGAAAGGCCATGATCGCTTTCCGGGCACTGCGTCAGCCTGTTAAGGATGATCCTTTCAAGAAGCTTCCCGAGGGTATTCAGCAAGCATATGGGTCTTGGTTTCGGCAGCAGCACCAGCATCTGAACTTTCCATCTGTCAACACGATTCTATAAGCGTTGCTCCAAAGGTTCGCATCGACTTCTTGGCGCAACTCTTTGAAGCAGTTTGACTTGCTCAACTTGATCTCTCGTTTAAGGGCGGTGCGGGCTCTGCGAAATACGATTTTCTATTCTTCCTCCACTTTTGATTGTTATTTTTTGTATTCTCCCCAGCGCTGAAGTAACGATCTTTGATGAAGTTAGCAGAAGCAGATAATTTATCATCTCCATGCAAAACGCTAGGAGCGGACAGTAATTTTATTGCTAGAACAATTAGACATGAAGAGAAAGTGTATTGATAGATCCGTATAGAGTAACGGCAGGCTTTGAAAATTGAAAGAATACAAGATTGAAAACGAGCGGAGGGCATTTGAACGGTAGTATACGATCAGGCACATAACCCTTTGTCTTACTACCCCTTCCCTATCCTGCATGGGGTAGTATGACAAAGGGTTATGTTCCTGATCGTATACTACCGTTCAAATGCCCTCCGCTCGTTTTCAATCTTGTATTCTTTCAATTTTCAAAGCCTGCCGTTACTCTATACGGATCTATCAATACACTTTCTCTTCATGTCTAATTGTTCTAGCAATAAAATTACTGTCCGCTCCTAGCACTTCGCATGGAGATGATGTATTCTTCCTCTCTTAGCTTCAGTCCGTGCTCTCTGTGAACTTCTCCTTGTTCGAAGGCATGCAGCGCGGAGAGTACTGAGAGTCTCATTCCACCAGTAAGCAGGGCGCCGTCGGTTCCTGAGCTCCTATTTCCTCGGCATCGTTGCATCACATGTTATTGCTACCGCCTCTGTCAATTCCCCTGTGTCAAGCGTGAAGCCCTTTGTCTTCCACTTTCGCTCCGCAGGACCGATGCTGTAGCGGATCGCCTAGTGGTCACTGTGGGAGTATTAAGTGAGTGAGTGAGTGAGTGAGTGAGTGAGTGAGTGAGTGAGTGAGTGAGTGAGTGAGTGAGTGAGTGGGTGGGTGGGTGAGTGAGAGAGTGAGTGAGTGAGTGAGTGAGTGAGTGAGTGAGTGAGTGAATGAGTGAGTGAGTGAGTGAGTGATTGAGTGAGTCAGTGAGTATTGACAAATGTATTATTACTATGTTTTTACGAACGCAATAAACGGTTATAACAATGATTAACCAGATCGACTACCAGCCATGCATTGCATTTACACCGGAGGGGGTTGGGAAGGGGTAGTCGATAGAGAGGTGTTTTGACTAAAAACGTATAAATCATAGTCATGTTCACTCCTCGTGCGTGATTCCTAGGAATTTGATTGTACATATTCAATCCGAATCCGAATTATGAATATAAGGAGTGTATCGAATATAAGCTATCCACATACATTTGCGATGTACGCATGTATTTGTGATGGTTTTTTATGCTATGAACACTGCATGGTGTGCGTTTGACTGTCAGCTTTCTTTTGTTTACTTGTTTGTGCGGTTCAAATTCTGCGTTTTCAAAATGTCGCGTATTGAAAAGGAAGTGAAAATTAAGGTTCTGGACACATGGCTAAGTGAGAAGGGTATTACTATGCAAAAATTGGTGAAGCAGTTTGGAATTCATCATGCGAGTGTTAAAACCATCATTAATAAGTTTGGGGAACACTATTCTTTGGATGAGCTACCAGGAAGAGGCAGAAAACCCGGTTCTTCCAACCCGAAATTGGAGCAGATTGTTTCCTCTAATCATGAAGAACAAATCAATGTTAATACGTGATTTGGCCAAAAAAGCAGGAACGAGTGTCGGAATGATCCAGTGTATCAAGAAGCGAAACCACCTGAAGACCTACAAGAAGCAGAAAATCTCGAAACAAAGTGTAGAACAGAAGAAGCGGGCAGCAACAAGGGCCCGGAAATTGTATTCGCGTCTTTTGCAGCGTCTGGATGCATGCGTTTTGATGGACGATGAGACCTATGTAAAGGAGGACTTAAAAACCCTTCCAGGTCCACAATACTTTACTGCCGTCGTTGGGGAGGATGTGAGCGATGCGGACAGGTTGATTCAAGTGGAGAAATTCGGTCGAAAGCTACTGGTATGGCAAGCAATATGTTCCTGTGGTTTGAAGTCAACCATTTTTTACACTACCGGAACTATAAATGCGGAAATCTATCGATCTGATTGTCTCCAGAAGAGATTGTTGCCTTTATATAAGAAGCATAGTACACCTCCACTGTTTTGGCCGGAGATTTCGTTGAGAAAAATATCAATCCACCAAATTGCCCTCAGCTCCGACCCATCGAACGTTACTGGGCAATCGTGAAGAGGGTCTTCAAGAAGACTGGTAAGGCAACTGGGAACATGCAGGAGTTCAAAAAAATTTGGGCTCAAGCGTCCAAAAAATGCGATGCAACACTTGTCCGGAAGCATTCGATCCAAAGTTCGAAAATTCGTGAAGGAATAACTTAAATTTCATCCGGTCTTCATTATGTTCAAGTTTAACCTCGTACAATAAAGGACATAATTTGATAGAAAGTTTGTGGATAGTTTATTTTCGATACACTCCCTAAAAAAGAAAATGTTTAGGGGTATTAGGTGCACGGGACAAAATTAGCATCATTAGTTTCACCAAAAGCATACAGTTTTATGAAATTATAAATGTCAATCGCTGAAAATTGTACCCAACATTTTGTCTATGGAAACACTAACCGCAATTGTAAGCTGTTTTTTAATGTTTTATGAAGTTCGTAATTTAACGTCCAACCATATTTGTTTTGGAGTGTGTTTAAGGCAGTATGGGTGATTGTGTATGGGCATTTATCTGTGAACATGTGATTGTATGTTGTTTAAGCACCTATTCAATTATGCTTTGATCATTCTCTGTCAACCTATTTTTTTTTCGTGGTTGGCCCCAACAGCATACATTGGATTAACCAAAAAAGTTCTGCTCAGTGACAGACCAGCCACAGGCCGAAAGTCTCTTTAATAAAAAAACCGAAACCAAGCAAAAATTTATCTTGTTATGCCAATAGAAAGCCACCCTGTTAGTGGTCCAAAAGCATCGTTACTGTTGGTTTGAATCGGTTCAAACCGGTTTTAAGACTTGTTAAAAATCTTGTCTTCCCAATGAAGTAAACCTTCTTCAAATATTTTGAGTGGTCCCAACGACAACCGTACTATTGGTTTGAACAGGTCCAAATTGGCTCTTAAACGTTATTCCACCTGTCTTAGCTACCCACTACTACCTTGATAAAAAAGTTCCCGAAATCTATTAAAGAAATTAAAAACACAGATTACACATCTAAATCGATATTGTCCCCTTCAAAGTACTCCCCATCGGATGGAATGCACTTATGCCAGCACTTGATCCAATTCTCGAAACATTGTTTAAAGGGTGTCCACGATGAAATTGCCACACACAAAATTGATTCGCAAAATTCGAGTTTTCATCCGATTGCCATCAAATTTTCAGGGTTTGAGAAATAACTATTAAACTTCATTTTACCATTTTACTCGTATTTTATTTACAGTCCATACGCAAATGCCCGCACCTTGGCCTTAACCCCGGCCATAAGATTCTGCACAACCTGTGAATCAACCGTTTTTTGCATGTAAACCCATACTTTCTTCAGTTCCTCGACTGTCTTCACTACCTTAGGTCGTTTAAGAAGGTGCTGCTTCATAATCGCCCAGTACTTCTCGATGGGGCGGAGCTCCGGAGTGTTGGGAGGGTTGAACATTTTCGGCACGAAATTGACCTTATTGTCCGCATACCACTTCAGCACGTCCTTGGAGTAGTGGCATGAGGCCAAATCCGGCCATAAGATTGTTGGGACGTTGTGGGCCTTCAAGAGAGGAAGCAGCCGCTTCTGGAGGCACTCTTTTATGTACACCTGTCCGTTCATTGTGTCCTGGGTCACGAAAGGTGCACTCCGCTTCCCGCACGTGCAGATGGCTTGCCAAACCAGGAATTTCTTCACGCGGACATGCTCCGGAACGCTGAACTTATCCTTGGCCGTGAAAAACAGGTTGCCGGGGATCTGTTTGAAGTCGGCCTTCACATATGTTTCGTCGTCCATGATGCAGCATTCAACTTTCGTCAGCATGTTGAGGAACAACTTCCTGGCACGGGTTTTGGCGGACTTGTTCTGCTTCTCGTCGCGATTAGGGGCCTTTTGTACCTTGAACGTTCGAAGCCCAGCCTTAGTTTTGGCCTTCTGGACAAAACTTCGGCTTAGGTGCAGCTTCTTAGCCACATCCCGAACGGAGGCGTTCGGATTTCGGTTGAAGGCCCCAACTACGCGGTTGTGATTTTTGGTGTTGTACGGAATACTTTTTCCTTCACTTCTGGGCTTCCGATCGGTGGTCAACCGTTCCTCGAACCGCTTAGGGTAGGTCCATTAATTATGTCACGCAGTAAGGGGGGAGGGGGGGTTTTGGAAAACGTGACGATCCATACAAAAAAAAATTGATTGTCCATACAAAAAACGTGACGGGGGTTTAAAAAAGTCAATTTTTGCGTGACGTAATTAATGGACGTTCCCTTAATCACTCGCGACACCGTGGAATTCGCGATTCCCAACGTTTTAGCGATGGAACGATGCGAGAGATCCTTGTTCTCGTGATGAATGCGCAAGATTTTATCACGCACGAGCTTTTCTTTCGACTCCATTTTCGCGAGTTTTGATCACAGGACTTTAACTTGCAGGATGTAAATAATGCACTATGAACTAAATCCACCCAAATTTTCATTAAATTCTACCCAACGGTTAAAAAGTTAGACCAATTTCATAGTGTGGCAATTTCATCGTGGACACCCTTTATATTCAGTTTGCAGTATGGCCATCAAAGCCATCTTCGTTTTTTCCATGATTTCATTTCGAGTGCGTTCATATCAGGTGAATTCAGTGATTGCTGAAAGGGATTCGTTTCGTTTACAGTCATATGTTCACGGATAACGATGGCGTTGGCCTTCCTTTCGCACCAACCATTTTTCGTTTTTGTGAGAAGAATTTTTTTTCCTTAAAAGTGCCCATTTTGCAATGTATGGCGAACTTTACAAAAATTATATTGCTTTACTAAAAAAAAAATCGTCCAATTCTAAGATAGCCATGTTTTGCTAATTGACTTTAAATTTTAATTTTAAAAGCGTGTAAGAATCGATTTTACAATTTTGATAATATTTTTCATTAAAGTAAAGACAATTTTCTAAAACTCACTCCTGCATCACTTTTTTGTTAGTCTTTTCCTTTTTGAGTTATGTTGATTTTAAAAAAAATCGATCAAAAAACTTAACGCCTTTTCAAATGGTAGTCTAGATAAATTTTGAAAAAAAACAAAGTATGCAAAGTTGCTTGAAAAGACATAGTCTACCCACCCACAAAGTTTCATTTTATTCTGAGGATGCTGCCCTATAGACTATTTCAGAAATTATAAACACACTTTCAAAATATTAAAAATCTATTGTTTTTTAATATTTCAATTATTTTATTTTGCAACTTATATCAGCACTGGTGTTTTACATAACATTTTACTCTTCTTCAATCAAAATCTTTAACTATAACCAAGACAGCTCACTTTTCTTCAAACATGACACAGTTGCACTTCCCACCATTTTCACCACATTTGTCCAATCCTTTTTAAATTTTGCAATGTCATCCACTAGTTTTACGATTTTCCGTAGCTTTGCTTAGGTCAAAGCCCAGAAAGTCTAAATTGCCGTGCCACCGGCCAATTTGGTGGATTCATGTCTTTCGGCACGAAACAGACATTTTGGCTTTTGTACCACCCTAGTGAGTCCTTGGTGTAATGACATTATGCCATTGTTTTCTGTGAAAATGGCCTTCTCCGTTTCGTATGACTCAATGTGACCGGTTAAATTAGGTATGCTTATAATTTCTGGAACAGTCTATGATAAATTTTCTCCATCACATTTTGCCCCGGCAGCATTCTTACTGTTTTTAAAAATCGGTCCAAATTAACTCCCAAGCATTATTAAAAATTATCTTGGCTTTCCGATAAAAACGCCTCCATCACACTTTGTGAGTGGCCCGAACAGCTTTCTTGCTGTTGGTTTAAATTGTTCTCAGCCCTCGAACGCCATAAGCCCCAGCAGCACCCTTACTGGTATAAATCGACTCTCATGCGTCTTTAAAAGACACCATGTCTTCCTACTTAGTGGCCCCAACAGCACACTTACTATTGGTATAAATCGGCTTTAAAGCGTTATTGAAAAAATCCTTGACAGTAAAAAACTACTATCACACCTTGTTAGTAGCCCTAATGACATCGTTACCGTTGGTTTAAATCGCTATTTGAAAATCTTGTTTTCCCAATGAAGTAAACCATCATCACACTTTGTGAGTGGTCCTAATGGCATCCTTGCTGTTGGATCAAATCAATTCTGATATTAGTACCAAATATTATCTTTTGGTTCTCTGGGTAATAGTGGCTGATTTGGCAATAACGAAGTAGCAACCTCGGGCGGTTAATCTTGCTCGTGCAAGATTTAGTTTTTTTTATAGAAATTTATAAATGTTTTATTCCAATTGCTTGGAAATAATTTAAGTATGGACATTTAAAATTTAGTTATGAACATTCATTTGCCTATGGGAATTTTCCATTTCTCCTGTGCTCCTCTTTATTCTCCAACTCCTATTTATTTTGTGTACATTTTTGATGGTAAGGTTTACTGATCGCCGGTTAAGGAGTTGGTTTTAGTTTTGAACACATCTTAAGAGATTTTGCAATGTTTTTTTCAATTTCGAATTAACTTGAGATTAGGGAAGTCATACTAAGGTTCCCCTGTAGTTCATTGCTTTCGGATTCAAAGGTGAGAACATTTACAAAAAAAAATACCTACTTATTTATTATATCACATAAATTTCGAACATGAAACAAAAGTTCAACAAAATCGTTCCGTCATTGACTCGACCATCAGTCAGAAAAGCAATTAAGTTAATCTATCATTCGCACAAAACGCTGCACCGAAACATACTCATCCTGTCAGTAGTCTATATTCCTGATGTACTTCATCACGTTGAACACAAATATAACGGCCATTGCATCTGTATGATAACTGTTCTTCTCGACCGTGGTCGCCGTATTGCACATCGACCCCCGACAGTAGCAGTACGTGGAGTCATCTATCGTTTGGCAGCCTTCTTCGTACGGCTCCTCTATGTGGTGCTCTTTGGTCCAGTTGCCGTTTTTATAGACCTGCAATGAAAACAACTTTAAGCTTTCGTCATCATAGTAACAGTAATGCTGTACAGAGCTGCATAAAGGGCGACTGGTGCTTTTGGCATTGACACATGACACATTTCATACATTGTCTAAAATGTTGTATGCAAGATACAGTCTTTTCTAGCATTATTTCATGCAAATTGCTGCGTCGCGTAGAATGGAATACAATATTTACATCACAATGAAAATACAAATTTTTAGGTGGTGTATTGCTCAAATAGTCAAATACACTATATGGAATATTTTTGCAGCTGACTTACTGTAGCTTTTGGCATGTTGAATAGAAACAAACAAAATCGAAGTTCCGTTTATCCTCCGTTGGTATATGCTTGCAAACTCCGAAAAGTAGTGAGCGTGGTCGTTGGCAGATTCAAATTCATTGGCCGAATATGCTCAAACTAAAATTTATGTTATGTCGAATATTTTTAAGTTCCGATTTATCGTGTTTTGCAGTTTATAATCTGATAGATTAAGCAAGTACGAGAAACGATCTTCTAACAAAAGAGAGCATATATTGGCACTTTTTCCAGCTCTGTATAGATTTATTCATAGCCCCACCCAATTATGTTTCAAGGTATGTATATAGGAATAGTGTGGCGTAGCCTTTCCTTCATAAGCCACGAACCATTAACTAATTAGTTGGCACCCTTCGTCTAGTGCGTGGCGTGGAACGTAATATATCTACCTGTTCGGTTTTCTTCTGTTGGGCACAATCGCGACTGATAGTCTCCTGTTCGCGATTCATCAATTGTATCTTAAAGATACGCTTTGTGCACATCGTTGACCAAGGACAGTCGACGGTATAGTAATCGGAGTGGTCAAATTTTGAACACAGCTGGGTTTTGGTATTGTTGGCATACCGGTTCGGTGGTGCCACCGTACACCGAAAGCACTGGATTCCAAAGGCGGTGTTTATTTCTGTAAATGAAAAAGACGAAAAACGTTAAGCAATGTATTGCATTGTTAATCATTAGATATAGTAGTATTTCTTTTATCTTTTACGTTTCCTTAGTGAGCATAAAGCCCTGAAAATTCGAAAAAAAATATCTCATCGACTGTACCGGAAAACGAACCGCCAAAATCCTTCTATCACCCATAAGTAATCGATAATCCCCACTGTCTGCACGTGAAACACTTAACAGCTCAAATTTTGCATATAGACAAAAATATGCTGTAAAATCACTTCTTCTTAAGGGTTCTTTCTCCACTTCGTCCATTTAATAGCATTAACGATTCTTCCTTCCCCTTTGTGTATGCCATTCTTCCATGTGGTTGCAAGAAACCACACACAGCATCATATGCATGTTCGGAAGTACACATGAAGTAGTATACAGACACAGTGAGTAAGTCTTTTCCGGCAACCAATTTGCCATGCCGGTCTGTCCTGTGCCCAGCATGTGCCAAGTGTCGTTGTTGTCTGCCGCCATCATCGAGTTTGTTGAGTTGATAAGAGTTCATCGGGAGCAGTGAAAATAAAAAACAAAAACTGAGAAAGGAACAAATCCAGGCGACAAAAATATATACGAACAGAGACATGGAACATAACAGAACAGAACTAATCAACATTTCAACAACGGTGTATGTATGTAATTCCGAAACGTGACTCATAAAGCAAGCGATTAGATTTAATATGACGACCTTATTTGTCGCTTTTTGATGGGATGATTGAATGAATCATAACGAAGCAAACTAAGCATAAGTTTCTATGTTTGAAAGTCACGCGGCAAGGGTATCATGATTTTTTTTTCCATAGCCGCTATCGGACTAAAGAAGTAATTAAAAGTGATGAGCAGTGTCCAGAAGAATAAGAGATTGTGCTCAGTGTTGTA
This sequence comes from Aedes japonicus, assembly GCA_034211315.2. Classification (NCBI taxonomy): domain Eukaryota; kingdom Metazoa; phylum Arthropoda; class Insecta; order Diptera; family Culicidae; genus Aedes; species Aedes japonicus. The sequence continues at coordinate 12,694 of JASCZW010004734.1, forward strand.
CACTGTAAATTATAATCATGGGTGTGAACAAAAAGTTCGTTGATGCTCGCATTTTGTGAAAAAAAATGCCGAAAAAGTTAATTTCAAAGTTTATGTTAGCGATCCGTTATCCGAAAATGCCCAAAAGGGCGAACACAAAATTATTGCTACACTTACAACTGGGTGTCCCTTTTTTCCGACTGTACAAAAATCTATCAGTTCAAAGTGAGTCAAGTGGGGCCGCGTGGAAAAAAATGTTGTACGCTCACATGGAAAATCCGGAGCTGTCCCATTGTGCTTTGGAAAAAATGATGCAAATCTATAATAACCGTACTACAATGGGGCAGATAAGAAACCGAAAATAGCATGTAGAAAACGGAGGGAAAGGTTAAGGGTAATTTCACCGAAATCCCAACATTTCAACAAGGGATGTGGCCGGCGTTCAGGTCGGCGTTTCGCAAAGTTATGTCCACAAGGTCAAGGCAAGAGTTGAAATACAGGCAAAAATGGTTCAAAACTTTGCGTTCATTTGCATTACGTTTAAAATTTGGTGTATTTCCACATTTCAATGATTTCTTAGATTTGAATATGGCGATTGCAAGAAATCACAGTTTTGCCAAAAAGCCAATTTAGCTTCGCATTGGCAATTTGATTCTTTGCACATGGGCCTTCTATGACGGTACATATTCCTGTATTCGAAAGCAAACTTCTGAATCAAGCACTTACCCGGGTTATTACTCTTTTTGAGATTGTTCCTTCTTTCAAACATGAACAGTTCTTTGGAGTTTCACTGAACAAACAAATGTTATTCTAAAGCCTTTCAATTTGAGAAATTTTGAACCGACTGATGAATTATTCGACAAACTAATATTTGATAATTTTGCTGATAATTTTGAGCTTTCATAAAATTTCAGTTTTCTTCGATGGCATTCTTAAATGGCTTCGAACCCTAAAATAACTTGGCAGGGCATTTCACAGTAGAATCTAATTTTAAATTTCGAATTTTCTCAAATGAGTTAGTCGTTATTTTGAATAATAGTTACAATAAACTTTCTCAGAAAAATCTAGCCTCAAAATGACTAACGTTTATCAAAACATGGTGAGAGATAATATCATCAAACTAAAGCAAAACAAATGGGACAAGTATATGAGAATTTCACAATTTGAATGAAGAATACACATAAATATACATTGACCTATTTTATTTCAATATCACGATCAGATCCATCTAAAAACTCATACCTGCCATGCATTAGACAAAATGAGAAATATTTTTTCTGCACTTCACCTCGCACATAGTAAACTGAAAAATATTTCAGCTCTTGTTCATAACGACTGAAAAAAGGTCCTCTGATGCGCACCAAAAAGTTGAGCCAACCGTCACAATCCCGGTATCCGTTGACCCAAAAAAAGGTTGTTAGCTTGATTCTCCCCGCATAACAAAAGGTCAGGGATACGATAATATTCTTGATATATTTCTGCCACTTGTAGGCTGGACTGCAAACATCTAGAACTGTGAAGAGAATATCTGTCGATATTATATATATATTATATATATATATAGTATATATATATATATATATATATATATATATATATATATAGTATGTATGTATATTTTTTGAGAGTTCTCTAGTGGATTATTATTTCAATAAAATTCCAAATTTTGAGCTCTAACACTACGACAACAATTCATAGTTGTCATGGAAACATTGTTTGCTGTTTGGAATGAAATAGACTTTTGAATGATCAAACGTGCATTATGCCAAACGTCCATTCGGCCTAACGTCTTTATGCAAAACTTCCATTCGGCCAAACATCTGTATGCCAAACGAGGTATCATCGTCGAAATCACATCGAAATACCTTATTTGACAGGCGATCTGCACCAGTGGAATCCTCCGGTGTCGAAGACAATCAGCCATAACATGTCGATTGCTATGATCACAAACTCGTCAAAAGCGGGTTATGAGACTGGCGTACACCAATGAGGTCTATATGGCGCAGAAGTCATTAAGTTGTATTAGGGTAATGCAATATACTGTCATTGTGTTTGTGAGATGATGCACAGGCTGTTGTTTGTAAACATGCGTGACGTAAATCTCGAAAAACCACAATTCACAGTAGCAGCAAATCACAAGGCGGAATGTTTATTTTCGGTATTTGGTATAGATCTTAAAATGTTTCGGCTGAAAAATACCTTATTGTGCACTAAAAGGCTGTGTACACAATCCAAACTTGCTTTGTTATCATTCGTTTGTATTTTTTTTGAGTTTTACATCGCTATCCGAAATCATGGACTGTTTTTTCGTTACTTATACCGATTATTTTTCGTTACTTATACCGACAAACACCTTGCGCTACGCCATCTGTATACACCTTATTGGACGTACACTACCAAACTCTTATTTTGGCATTGAACTTTAGATTGGGGATGTATCTTTCAAAGATCACCCTCAAATGACTGGAAGGAACATGAAATAAATAGGATTTCAGATCACTAAATACGAAATAACTCAACTCAATGTTCAACATCCCATTCTGGCAACAAACCTAAATGCGAGAAGAAGCTGATGAAGACATTCTCTCCGGTACACGCAAAATATCCGAAGGCAAAAATTAAGCGAACTTCTTCAACCGGTAGGAAACTGGTGGTTTTCTAGGTGATGTATTTTAAATCTTCAAATTTAACTGTCACTAATTGGTAATCAATCATGATTTACAAATCAAATTATTAGCCCGATAGACAGAGTTTTTGTTCGTATCATCGAATGTGAAATAATTTGTAAAATGTAGGAGTTTTTGACCTATTTCCTAGCAACTGATGGAAACAGTCTCCTCTGATTAAGCCGTTCCCTACCCTAACTTCGAATCGAAACAAATGTTCAATAGTTAAAATGAACTGATGTTAGTAATGACCTTCATTAACTTCAATAACCAACTGCAACTGCTTTGGCATGCTTTCTATAAAATTTCAAAGATACTGAGGATCGGTCATCCCAAGCTTTTCGCAGTGCTGGAAAACAGGTTTGTTTGTTTGTACCACCAATTTTGTCAATGGAGTTTCAAATTGAGGCTTTGGGGTGGCCATTCAAACACAATGATAACGGAAACTGAACGGCAACGCCATGCTTGTAGGAAAGAATACAGGCTAGATCCAAGTCAATTCTAATTGGACATATCGAAGTCATTTCCGACAACTGTTAAACTTGCCGTGTGCCGTTCCGTTTCCGTTATCATTGTCTTTGGGCGGTTATGCGACAGGAACGGGAGTAAGTCAGTGTTTTCTTTGCAGTGTGCTTAGGATCGTAATCCTTCTGAAACAAGTAGGTATTTTCAGTCCCACATAATACCGAAATACCCATCTGCGGTCATAATGCCAAAACATCCCTCTTTTTTATTAACGGGATGGAAAATTTGCATACAGACTCCTGAAGAACTCAGGATGTGGGGATGAGGGTGCCACTCCTCGACCCACTAATTGCTTTCGCAATAAGCCTGTTGCTTACTCTTAACTTAATGCTAGGTACCATTTTTGCATTAGTATTATTGGCAAGTACAATCATACCCTATGACCAGGGGTCGAGGAATTTTCCTAAACGAAAAATTTCTAGCTCAGACCGGGAATCGAATTCAGCCACTTCCAGCATGGTGTAGCTTTGTAGTCGTGTCTTTACAGACTGAGCTAAGGGAGGACCATATAGGTTAATACAGGTTATAAGTCATAATAATCGAAAGATCACAAGATAGGAATAGTAACTCGATGTCATCTTGAACAGTTTGTAGCGTTGGATAACTCAAAAGCTTATGAAAACAATGAGCTTTCCTAGCGAAGGAAAATAACAAGCTCTTATCATATAAGTAACAGGTTCTGTTATCGAAGATATCAGTTTGATTTCCGCTTTTATCGCATAACAAATTCAGTTATCACCAGTGGCTAATTTTGTTATCATATGTTATCATTTTTTACATAAAATTTTTAACGAACGTTACTAATTGAATGAAAAACAATGAATGAACACGAAATTGTGCTTTATATCAAAACCTTTTCTTTCATATATTTGCGTATGAATTTGATTTCAAATTGATAACATAATTTAAAACAATACCAATAAATAAATTTGCTTGGAATACAGGATTTGTTATCATGATGTTTTCAGTGATAATAAAAAAAAGTTGTTTTGGCTGTTTATTCAGCCTCAATGATAACACATTCAGTGATCAAAAATTGATAACCTGGTATCAGAACTTATTATCAATTTGGTATAATCCTTTGCTCGGGTTGAGAACCCATTTACTTCAACAATAAGGATGCTGTTAAGGTCACACTTAAGAAGAACACAAAGACATTTCGAGATAGACTCTAGGAATCGATCCTAGGCCTAATATAGTTCATGTCTAATATAGATCATGCATAAAACCTCCTATCTGAGTATTTTCCTATTCTCTGTTTCAATCCCACAGGGATTCTATGAAACGAGACTTATATTCGTTAACAAGAAGACCTAGGACCCGAGTTAAAAGTGTTGCTTTTTTGAAAAATTTTTGAGTGCCCTCTTGGACCCCCTTATATTTGTACATCAATTTGAAGGGTATCAGTTGTTGAATAAATTAACGTAAAGTTAGCTGCTTATACCTGCTAACCTGTAATCTACGCATCCTCGAAGATTGCTCAAAAAATTCATTAAAACCGACGTAAATCCTTTAAATGAAGAGATAATGATAAGTTGTCTTCTACAAAACAGTGTATTTTTGAAGTACCTTAAACTCTGTAGAACATTTAAAAAATGGGAAAATTCAAATAGAAAAGTTATGATGAAAAAAAACGAGTTTTAAGGGGGTATTACATTGTTCATTCCTTTTTCACCCCACAACTTCGCCCAGTTAAGAGATAGAAACCATTTATCTTCTACAAAGTTTCATGAAATGACCTAATCTACAATGTTTTAATACATGGTTATCGATTTGAACCAGAAATAAAAAAGTTAATTTTTTTATCTAGGTGTATACACCCCTTAAATCAAATCTGTTAACACAAAAATAAAGTTCTCCAAAAATGTAGAAACATTGTAGAAGACATCAATGGGCCACACCTAATAGTTTCGCCGCAAATACCCATGCCCAACTTTTCTTTTATTTCGTCCCACTGTGCGTCATCGTGATTGAATAAGAATGTAAAAATTAATAAATGTATAAACCATACTATGGTTATTATTTGAAAGTTCTTCAAATTGAACAAAGCGTTATATAATGTTTCAAGCACATATTTAAGCCGCCCTGACCCGATGACAATGTATAAATCTAGACAAAATCGTCAAAAGGTCGAAAGTAACAATTATAAACAATGACTTAAAACGTAAATTTCCTAGAAATGCCAGGTTGCTAACATCTATATCCACTACCGACGGAAAGGTAATTGCTCCCTGTATCTGTTTCTGGTGCTTTGTGGGAGCAATCAGATCCCAGAAAAATGCGCTAGAAGTAATTGTTTACAAATCTTACTTCCGATCTTTCGACTATTTTCTCTAGAAATGTATATCCCCCACAGTAATTTTACAATTTTACAATCTGATCGTGCAATAGAAATTATCCAAGTGTTTATGAATCAAAATTATACAGTATTTTGCATTGATTATATTTTATAGAATGATAGGTAGTTGATCATACACGCTAAATTTTAATGAGGCAGATTTTTGTATTTTTGACGTAGGACTACGTCTTTGTTTTCTATTCTGGGATAAAATTTTAAAATAATCGAATTGCAACCGTCACGAAAAGTGGTCAGGTTTTAAGCGTTAATATCTCCGTCGTTTCCCCAAAGATTGTCAAAAATTATGCACCAATCGATCGGAAATATTTCTACGCGTCGATTTCAATAGATGACATTGTTGCGCCACACACTGTGTATTTAAAAATTCATAAATTTTAAGCCTTTTTTGCCTTGAAAACTCATCAAAAAGTATATTAATTTAAATATTTTTGCATTATACATTAAAAATGGCTTAGTACCGTCGTCTAACGTCATCATTTTGAACACTTGTTGTAGTTTTTCCGGTACTAACTTATAGTTTTTTCTGGTACACTACAAAACAATATTATTTTCATTCTATTGTCTGACAAACATGGAACATACGCATAAAAATGATACTGAAACGTGATTATATGAAATTGATACTCTTTATTTACATACTGCATGCTTCTCGAATGGTCCTGGTATGTCCTGGTATCCATATCTCAATATTATGTAAATTGTATTGAATCCTCCCGGATATCTGTTAAGGCGGTTTTGAACGAAGTCTTTCGAATGAATGCCACAATGCGTAAAATTTCTTTTTAATGATCCAAAGGAAATGTGTTATTCGATTACTAGCAGCAACTGCTACGAAAAATTCCCAAAGCCCAAGAAATTAAGCTAAAGGATGATAGAATCCCCAAACGGCTGCTATTATACGGGAATTGCATTGCCATTTCTTATTTTGTCATAAATCTAACAAACCATAATCGTTTAGTGCAGCACACATGTGATTAAATTTTGGCTTGTTAAATGTTTGTAGTTTCTTAAAATTGATGACATGACGACGCCGAGTCGTGAATTATATAATCTTTAACCTTAACGGAGACGTTATCAAAAATGATCGATTACAGCAACCCTGATCCAATGCAAATACATTATATCGATCCATAAACTTATTAAACAGATACGCATTAGATTAGATTAGAAAAAAAAAAACAATCATTTGAATGAACGCAGATTATTGAATAAAAATAAACACAATTTTTATTGTGTTGTTCATGTTTAAAAAAATCGTTTCCTTTAACATGAGTCCGCGTCATTTCAAATCGTTGAAAGAGCTTGCGTAACACATGCAATAAATGTCACTTTCACGATTTTTCTGGTACGAAATAAAAATACATCATAATTTACATAAAGAGGAAAGTGGGGTGTGATGGTTATTCATATGATGGATAATCCAACCAACGTGAGTGGGGGAATTTACCAATTTTGGACAATCTCAACGAAGTCCACTCTTTTGGGAATGTTTTCTCTCCATCGTGCACACATTTGACGTTTTTTTTGTATCCAAGTATTTGCTCCTGCTACGCTCTATTACAATCGATTGAATTATCCATAACTACTTGAAAGTGTTTTTATGAGGCGCCTAGGTCAGGCAATACGAAATCAGCTGCATTTTCGTATTCGTGTAACTTGTTTCAGGAAAATATGCCATAACGTAAGTTATCAAGTTATCATATGAATGTATTCAGTGAAGTGTTTTTGGTCGGAAAATATACTGGAAAATTGTCGATAATAGTCAAAAAGCTGTGTTCCTCACTCTTTGAAGACTCTTCAGATTTATAAAATGCATTATGTGAACAATAAATTCGACTTACTTTTGAGTTGACCATTTCAACCCATTTTCCTCAACCCAAAATTCCCTAAATGAAAGGAAATACAAACCAGAATTTGGCAACAGCAGCCAATCGCCAAAGGTCAACACCCGATCGGCAGAGTGCTTTCACTTTTTCTGTGTCGCTGTCTTTTTTATCGTCTGCTCGCTGTCTTCTGAAAGCGTATCTCGAAAAACCTCAACCAAAATTCAACTGAACTCACCGTCTTCGCTGAAAAACCGGTTTGTGCATTTCTCATTGCCTAATTTAGTAAAGAAACGCGTTGCGAATGTTATGACATGATGCAAAGCAGGCTGTATTATCTCTTGTCGTTTGAGATTTTTATGCGTCTGCGAAGTTCCGGTCTTACTATTTATATCGTTTTATAACAAGCCGATCAGAGAGAAAAACTATGTTACAAAACACACTCTAGTCCAATGTTGGGCAATGACAATGTTAAGCGGTTTCACTTTCGCTGTTGCTATTTTAGTTGTTTGACGATCGTTGCTGAATGATGAAGATGCAACATGTGGTTACTGTCAAGCTGACATTGAAGTTAAAAATAACCGTAAACGACATCGATCGTCTAGAGGATTGATGGGTCACCAGGTTTACGATAATCAATTTAACAGATGAATACAGAGAGTTCAGGAAGACTTGTAGATTTCCAAGAACAAGTATTTAATGCCATTGACATTCAGGCATACACCGGTACATAGACCTTGGTGTATTAAAGAAGATAAATGGGTTGTACCTATATGGCTAGTGCTTTGGTGGCATTTGCTTGAACACGTTAACTGTATTAGCATGCAATGATCCAATTATCATACTCTAATTTGAAGGATGAAGATTTTATTTGGAAGGAAATAATTCCACGCTATTCATATAGCAAATATTTATTGAAAACTAGGCTGATGTTTATGAATTCGATTAGATAAAAATCAAATATTAAATTAAATGTAAATTTAAAATGTTTATAAAGACTTCTGAGCCACCACAAAGTTTTCAAACCTGACAACTTTTCAGTAGCCAGCGTTGTAAACTATACCTTAAAACTATAGCCTAGCAAAAATACAGGGTTCGTGACGAATTTTCGCAGTAAATGACATGTTTTAGAAAAAGTACACCAGTTAGTCATATTTGCAATGAGTGTTTTGTGGTTTAAAGGGTGTCCACAGGTAAATTGCATCACTTCCAATAAGCTGTAACATTTCGCCCTTTGGGTTGATTTCAAAGAAATTTTGGGTGAAATGAACTCAGCGTGTATTGCGTGAGTTTCGTGGGAAATGTGTCGTAGTTTCGAAAATGGAGTCGAAGGAACATTTTGCACAGGCACCTCGACAACCCACTTCTTTCGCATCGAGCCATCAGAAAGATGTTGAAAATTCACCAGTGTACAGTGTCTCATGTAATAAAACGTTTCGGGGAACGTTTAACTGTTGATCGGAAGAAGGTGAAAGGTAGAAAAACTCTTCCGTACTGTGTGAAGGATCACAAGCGAGTGGTTGCTGCCTTCAAACGCAAACCCAGATGTTCCGTTTGGGATGTCGCGAAAAAGCTGCACTTGACCAAAAGTTTCCTGCAGAAAGCCAAGAAACGAGCCGGTTTCCTTTTATTCAGAGTATAGAAAGCTCCAAACCGCACTGAAAAACAGAATAGGGCATCTAAAACACGTGCGCGTAAAGCTGTACACACAAATGTTGACGAAACCACACTGCTGCATAATGGACGATGAAACACACGTAAAAGCGGACTTTAAACAAAATCCCGGCAACCCGGCAACTGCGAAAGACAAGTTCGATGTTCCAAGTCTCTCAGGAAACAGCAAGTGTCAAAGTTCCCCAAGAAATTCATGATTTGACTGGGAATTTATTCGTGTGGTAAACGGAGCAAGCCTTTCGTGACAACTTCAACTGTAAATGGTCAAGTATACATGAATGAATGCCTGAAAAAACGACTGCTTCCGTTTCTCAAAACACACAACGTTCCTACAATTTTTTGGTCGGACCTAGCCTCTTGTCACTACTCCAAGGATGTTCTGGAGTGGTACAAGACGAATGGTGACAATTTCATGCCGAAGGATCTATACTGAAGCACGAACTTCGTAAGCATCCTAAAGTTGTCACTACAGAACAGGAAATGTTGAAGTCATTGTTGAAAGCGGAAAAAAATATCGCTTCAAGCGTTGTACAAAATCTTATGCGTGATATTAAGAAGAAAGTTCGGGCTTTTGGATTTGGTAAAGAAATACAGTGAAATAAAAATACCTAAACCAATATTATATATTGTATTTTATTCCCTGAATATTTCATGACAACCGGTTGAGAGACTTGTTTTTGAGGACGAGTTTAAAGTGATGCAATTTAACTGTGGACACCCTTTTTTTACTGTGGGAACTGTAAATTATAGACGCAGCCGTGTTTTCATCCGTAGATGTCATCACTGTTTTAATTTTAGCGTTGGCCGACCTGAGTGAGGAGTTCTATTGGTATCCCGCTCGACGACACCTGACACAAACAATCCAAAGGACTGATTTGGGACTGCCAGGGGATGTCAATTTTATTTCTTCCAAAACTCCGGAACATTTTCCGCAAGCCATTTATGTGTCTTCTCAGTTTTATGAGCATGTGATCCGTCTTGTTGGAAGATGAAATGACGGCAAGCTTATGCATCCACGGTACAACAACATCCTGCAGATCCTCTTCAAGTATACCGGTTGTAACACTTAGTCCTGGGGGTGAAGTGTGTCTGCCTATGCGTTACACTTCATGCGAAAAAAAAAGATTTCCCGTACAAAAAGCATTGCCAAAGAGGGTAGGGGATCAAAAATTGGCAATTTTAGCGTTATGTAATTTGCAAAACGACTCTAAGATGGACAGTTTGGTTGTGTCCTCCCTTAGCCCAGTCGGTAAAGGCGCGGCTACAAAGCAACACAATGCTGGAGGTGGCTGGGTTCGATCCGGTCTGGGCTAGGAATTTTTCATTAAGGAAAATTTCTCGACTCCTTGGGTGCCACACAATCATACTAATCCAAAAGTGGTACCTGGCATCGAAAGCTCTCAACTAATGACTGTGGAAGTGCAATAAGAACACTAAGTTGAGAGCAAGCAATAAGTGAATTGGGAAAGCAATAAGCTTGAAATACTAAAAAGAAGAAGAAGATAGGTAGTTTGGTATTTTCTCTATATGGCGCTAGTGTGTTTGTTAAATATAACTTTTTCAAACATATATCTACTGTGATCAAAAGACCAAGAACTTCCAGAGAATAGAGAACTTGGTGAACTTTGATGAACTTTTCCAACTCTTCTAGAAAGTAACAGAATTCCATCTTCCAAGTTGCTATCTGAACAATTTTGCTGCAGATTCGAACATTCTACACAATAGGCTCAAATAATTGACGCAGTTTTTATTTTCAGTGTAGAATTCGGCTAGGTTATGTGACAGTCATCTAGTAGTCAGCATTTGAAAGAGAGACTTAGAAAAAAAACAAACAACTTGTCATTGTATTACATAAACAGGAAGTGATTTTTCAATTTAATTTGCATGGTAAGCGTCCTTACCAGATATTGGATGAGACGAGAAGGAAGGAATATGCCGCATACTGATCACACGAACATTGAGAAGATAGAGAGCAGTGGGAACCATTGATCCGAAAAAAAATTGGCCATGAAGGTAGTGTGAGAGCGGTTTCGACGAAATCTTTGTCGCTCGTCATATAAACTGGCCCAGGATCTGGCGGTTTCCATGCAAACCATCCGAACGATTCTCAATGAAGATTTGGGATTTTAGAGAAAAAGAAAATTAATGAACTTTCGAAACCTTATAAGAAGAGTCCTTTGCTGCCGAGAACTGCTTCGTCGGTACGGCGATGCTTTGATTTTGTGTTTGGATGGTAAAAACTTCGTGCTGCAGCAGAGTTTCAACGCTCAAAATGACAGGGTCTATGCAGCGTCGGTTCAGGATATCTCTTCTTCAATCCTCGTAGTTCAACGATTCAAAAGCCATACTTCTCCATACAGAAGATCGGTTACCCAAACGCGGTTACCCAAACGTGGTGCACCAATAATTTGCCAGTACATGAAATTATGTCAATTGCCTTAAGCAGTTCGGAGTGAGTAAGCCTTGAAACGGTTTAAGAGAACTGGAAATGTCCATATTCAACACAAAGGAGGTGATGATGTTTTGAGAAGGAAATAATTTCTCATCACCATGAGGCTCTAGGAGTTGACAGCAATTTTTTGCTAGAACAAAGTTGTTAAGAGAAAGTATTGATAGTTCCGTTAGCTCACGGCAGGCGGTGAAAATTGAATAGAAGTAGTTTTGAAATTGAGCGGAGGGCATTGTGAGGTAGTATTTCGAAACAGGCACACAATCTTTTGCCAAGCATCCCCATGCGGAGTAGGTCAAGGCATGAACGAATGCACCACCTTGACTGCTACATGAGTTGCTTTTGTGCCACGAGAAATTTACGGAAGAAGCCATTGTTTATGTTTGTCAGTTAGGCCCTAATGAAAAATTTGTGTCGATTTTGTTTTAGTGATATCTATTTTGAGACACCCTGTACATGCCGGAAAGATTTCATAAGATACTTAAATCTTGCACTTTTCAATATTCCGGATTATAAGCCTTTCGGCCTAAAGATTTCCGGCCTAATGTATCATTTTGCCTAATGACTCATTCGCCTTAATTGCTCTAAATAGTTTAATAAAGTTGGGGGAACATAAAAAATCAGGTTCTGGAACGAATTATTGGCAAATTGTTCGAAATCGAAATTACTATTTCCTGTCTGGTTGGGGAAAAAATTCCAGGTGTTCCTAGGACTAGTTCCTTAAATCGATAATGAGCATCACAGAAAATCTCCACCTTCCTATTCCTTAAATTTTTATTGACCTAAAATGTCAGTTTACTTGTTTTTTAAACCTACACCGAAAGTTATATAAAATAGTTTACTGAATGTATGATACTTTATCTGTTAGAAAGAAATATGGCTGCTGTTCATTACTAGCTTTTTCAGTTGTTTCTAACCCCTGTTAAAAGAACTGACTCCATTAAAATAATTTTAAGTATTTAACCGAATCATCGAATCGAAAAATTTTATTTGAAATTTTCGAATTTTACTGGGGCATATTCATGAAGTTAACTTCACGACAATCTGGCAAAGCTGGATGACTTTCTATAATGATAATTCGGTCGAAAGTTTTTATCATTCATAATTTTTCAGAACAAACCAAAACTGCTTCTTTCCAAGTCGTGGTAAACATGTATGCAGTAAAATAATAGTTGTTGTACGGAAAATTTCTGGAAACTCAGAGACAGTTTTAAAAATTCAAGCAAATAAATTTCTTCAAATTTCTACTATTATTTTTTCATGTGTTGTATATGTTGTTGTTCGATTCGTGTGTTATTAGGCTATTCAATTTGTAGCGTTGCCTAGAGTTTTTGATTAAATTAATGTCGCGCTAATCCCATCTACCATTCCTCTCTTATTGGACCGGATATGAAAAAAATCCAACTGACACAAGCAATCACCTTCCAAACCCATGCACTGCAATAAACAATGTTAAAACATACGGTTATCGTGACAAAAGGTGATCCTGGTGCTCAATAGCTTATATGGGAAATGTTGCTGAGATCTCTTCCGGATGGGCAAACAGGTTTCCGCATAATATTGCAGTTCGCACTCGAAGCACAGATTTCAGTTCCAATGTGAGTTTTTAATGCAAGCTCCTTTCACTTTTAGCTGTTTCCACCGCAAATGTTGATGCTGGCGATGCATTTTTTTACCATTAGGGTAACCGTGCTCAGTATTCAACTCGTCTCGTTGTACAACTCTCGTCTCACTATACAGCTCAGAAAATAGGACGCATGTCAACGTTTGACGCATTTACCTTACCTACCTACTGAACTTTTCAAATCGCGGGCAACAGCCTCTGATCGTAAAACAGTGCAGCTTCAGCTACTGACGTCCGTTCGTATTTGGAACAGGAAGAATATAACCGGCTCGTTGCTGTTCGGGCCAGTGTGGAATCGATGAACCCGTTTCATGTTGCCCTTATGCGGAACATTGAACTTGAATTGTGTCGGGAGGAGCTGGAACGCCCGCCCTTGACGGTAGAATGGCCACTCTGCACAGTGCGAAAACAATGGGTACGTTCTCTGAGAGTAGAGTATTTCATTGGGGTTTGTAGTTCAGTTAATTAAGACGTAAACAAGTCAGTTGTTTCGATCAATTTCCTGTGACATTATTTGGAAAATGACTTCACGAATGTTACCGTTCAGGTGGACCCAGGTTGCCATACTTTTGCGTGAAGATGAGCATTCGTGTTTTGAGTCTATAAATAAAAACTCAAAACCACATGCTCCAATTCGTGAAGTAAGCGAAGTATCACGAAGCGTGCTTAAAATATGCAGAGTGCATGTAAATCTCAAATTAAATCTATGACCCATTTTGCGATGATGTGGGATTGCAATTCTAGGCAGATTATAATGCGTTCACTTAAAAAAAGCGGTATGTTCATATTAAAGGGTGAATTCGCGGAAAATTGACCACACAGTCACAGTCGAAGTTTTCATGCGTTGTTATGGACGATGAAACTTATGTCCTGGAGGATTTCAGGCAGCTTCCATGGCTGGCTTTTTATTCTGCTATGGCCAGAAATGCTACAGCTGAGCATTTCAGAACGAAGAAGGCATCGAAATTTCCCAAAAAATACCTTGTGTGGCAAGCAATTTGCACGTGTGACAAAAAGAGTAAATCTTTCGTCACTACAGGCACAATCAACAAGGAGATCTACCAGAAAGAGTGTCTGCAGAAGCGATTGCTACCCTTCATCAAAAGTCACCAAGAAAAACCTTTGTTCTGGCCCGATTTGGTATCATGCCACTATGCTAAAACTGTCATGGAGTGGATACCAAGCAAATCAAGTGAACATTGTACCAAAAACCTCAAACCCGCCAAATTGCCCAGAGCTACGACCAATCGAGAGATATTAGGCTCTGATGAAGCGGAAGCTTTCTGGAAAGTAGCAAGGATTCAAAGACATCAAACACTTCCAGCAAATTTGGACAAAGGCGGCTTCTACGATTTCTAAAGAGTCTGTACAAACCCTAATAGACGGAGTTAAGCGCAAAGTTCGAAAATTTTATGCAAATACCGAATAACTATGTTTTGTCTTCACGAATTGTTGAAACACATCCCATGAATCTGAAATATACAACTACGATGGAAATATAATGCGAAATTTATGTTTTATCATGTTTCGATGTGTCAGGATTATTGCGAATATAGACTATTTTCATGTTTTCTGTCACGAAAAGCACATTGTTACCCTCGTGCCACTCCAACAAGCTTCTAGCATAGTAGAATGAGGCAAGATCAGGCCAAAATAATGTAGAACCCTTGTGATTGTTCAGATCTGACAAGAGTCGCTCTATAAGACACTTTTGCTTATAAATTTCCCCAATCATAGCGCCAAAAGTGACGAAGGCAGCACTCAGTTTGCCGCAACCTTCCAGATTAGGTACTTCTTGGCAAATTTTAATACTTTCTTCTTTCGAAAAGCCTTCAGAACGTTAAACTTGGACTTGCCGACGAAATATTCCTGGCAGGGAATCAGCTTTAAATAGGTATCGTCGACCGTCACCATGTAATCTGGATTTTGGTGAGCAACTGCGTGTAGAGCTTCCAGGCACGGGTTTTACCAGCGATATTTTGCTTCGAATTCCTGTTTGAAACCTTCTGCACTTTGGAGACATGCAGTCTGGTCTGTTTCATGGTTTTCTGGACGAAACACATCGCCACCTTTGAATTTCTAGCGAAATACAGGATCGACATGTCCGGCCGGCGCTTGAATTCTGCTACGAGCATTTTCGCCATCTTGGAATCATACGCGTCCCTTCTGTCATAATTACCTTCCATTTGACAATCAAACGCTCCTTAAAGGTATTTATCACAGGGTACATAGACTACTTACTCTGGCCTCTACTGTACACAGAAGTTGTCTCCATTATAATCGGTCCATGGCTGTACCTCGCCAGCCTCGCTGTCCGCAGGTCGCCTTCTACTTGATCGATCCACCTTGTTCGTTGCGTGCCTCTTCTTCTTGTACCCGTCAGTTCGTTTTCGAGAACCATTTTAACAGGGCTGTCGTCCGACGTTATTGCGACATGCCCAGCCCATCGTAGTCGACCGATTTTAGCGATGTGTACGATGGGAGGTTCTCCCAGCAACTGATGCAATTCGTGGTTCATTCGCCTCCTGCACGTTCCGTCTTCTATCTGCACTTCACCGTAGATCGTACGCAGCACCTTCCGTTAAAAGACACCACCGCGTTGGTCTTCCAAAGTCCGGCAATGTTCATGTTTCGTGGCCATAGAGAACTACCGGTCTAATTAATATCTTGTAAATGGTCAACTTTGTAGTTCGGCGAACTTTGTTCGATCTTAGCGTCCTTCGGAGTCCAAAGTAGGCACGCTTGCCAGCTATAATGTGCCTTTGTATCTCTCTGCTGGTGTCGTTATCGGCGGTCACCAATGAGCCCAAATACACGACTTCATCTACTACTTCGATTTCATCACCGTCGATCTGAACTCGTGGTAGGAGGCTAACATTGTCTTCTCATGAGCCTCTTCCCTTCATGTATTTTGTTTTTAACGCATTAATCACAAGCACAATCCTACTACCTTCAGCCTTAAGTCTGATGCACGTTTCCGCCATCGTCTCAAAGTTACGTGCTACGATATCAATGTCGTCGGCGAGAGACTACATGTCGCTGCGCAAAATGTCGCTGGCATAACCCGTACCCGGAAGCTCTACACTCAGTTGCTCAACAATTCGCATTACCTCGTGATGGTCGTTGAAGCAGATTACCACCAACTACGGGAGCAGGAATATTTCATCGCCAAGTTCAAGACGGCGTTCCCGAGGATTTTCGGAAGAAGAAAATGTCAAAATTCAGCAAGAGATTCCTCTTCCGGCGAGTGATTAGCGGTTGCGGCGAAATGAGCGCTTCCTTCAGACCTATAAATGGTAAAATATAAATGCAAGAGTGTCTTCTAAAGCGACTCTTTCCCCATTCCTGAAGAATCACAAGGGTTCTACTTTACTTTTGCCTGATCTTGTCACAAGCCACTTTGCTAGGAACGTGTTGAAGTGGTAGTTGCTTTCAAAGGACATGAATCATCCAATTTCATCTGAACTTCGCCTGGATTGAAAATTTTTGAGCTACAGCCTGAAGACAGCACTTCGTTAGAAAATAAATTCTTATTTGTTCCAATCTTACTCTGGTTTTCGATCAAATTATGCTTAGAATTCTGGATTATTGCTTCTGGTTAGGATATAAAGCCTATCATGATCTGAATTCTTAGCGAATCTTGCCGAGGATTATACACTCAGTAGCAAAAAAAAAGCCGAGCAAAGTTTTGCTTCCAAAAAACGCGTTGTTCAACCTTCTGTCACTTTGTCAATTATCAATATTTTTGGCTGAAAATTTCACAACACTATAACCAACGTATAGACCATATGTGACCAAAATTTTCTGTATTGGTTTAAGCTGTGGACACATTTTTAATACGCTACCTAAATTTTTCACAGAAATACGGATTTTTTAAATTGCCATGTCCAAAAATGACTTTTTTCACATATTTTATGATAACTTCAAATTTATTTTATCTCAAATTTTATCAACATGAAATTTTGGTGACATAAGGTCTATACGTTCGTTATAGTGTTGTTAAATTTTCAGCCAAAAATATTGATAATTGACAAAGTGACAGAAGGTTGAACAACGCGTTTTTTGGAAGCAAAATTTTGCTCGGCTTTTTTTTTGCTACTGAGTGTAAATAATTGAATCTTACATAAATTGTGAGACTGATGACTTTGTTTGCTATTTTTAACAAAATTTTCTCTGCATCAAAAGCAATATTTTCTAAGTATTTGAATGTCATTTTGAATAAAGTTCAGAATTCACAGCAGCCAGTTTTTCAAATCACACAATGGAATTAATGATCAATACTTTACTGTTGAGCTGTGTCACTTCGAAAGTTCCAGAACACAAATGTCAAAAATAACGTCATCCATAAAATGTCTGACCCGTGTGTGCTGTAGTGTAGCAAACATAAATTACCAATGAAAATAACGTCACTAACCCATCAGTCATTGAATTTAACTTTGCAGTTTCTGAATAAATGTGAAATTTTGTTTTTTTTTTAATTCGTTTCCACCAGGAGATTTATTTTAGTATACGCAGGCACATATTAACCTCGTTGCATTTTTCTTGCAAGTTTCTAAAACCAAAATGCAATCTTGACTATTAAGAAGAGCTTTTATTGATGAGAAAATGTTGCCATGAATTTTGATGATTTTACTTTTTCAATAAATGGTCTTGAAATCGTCAAAAAAAAAACCTTTGAACAAATTGATTTGTTTTCCACGACCCACCTGAGGACAGCCCTTATAGGGCACGGGACTCGTTTTAAGCAGTTTATTCAGCACCTGGGACATTTGATGAAGCTGTATGTAATATATAATTAGAACAGTCAATATATACTTCTGATCTATCGGAACATACCTTCAGAAACGAGCATTATACTCAAAAAATGGTATTGCCATGGAATATAGTTCTCAATTGCAGGGACTTATTAAAAGCATGCGGATTGCTTTCCGATCATGAAAATGCTTTTTTCAGATCCGCAATCTGTACATAAACTAACAGTATTGTATAAGTGCGAACCCGTGCATGTGTGCTAAGCCGAAATGAAATAGGCCAGTTCGCGAATTGCTGCAAAAGTCAATTCCCTCAACCCGCTCCTTCGTTTCACCCATCCGCTCTCCAAAACAATCAACCAAAACATGTCGATTGCTATGATCAAAAACTCGTCTACTAGGTTATGAGACAGACGTAATCGCCAAACTTCTAGTTTGTCATTGATCAGTAACTGGGCAATGTGTAGTTTTTATTTCATTTACTTTTCACGGACATGTGACAAAGTGACTTTGACGACAAACGCGATGCTTCGTTTTAAAACAAGCAAATGTAAGAGATTGCAGGCTTCACGTTACAATACCGGTGCGCCATATCCATGGTTAACAAATAAGAGATGAAACATAGGCTCTCTCAAAAGCAACAGTGATGTCATAGCTGCCGCTCAACAGCGAGGCATTATTTATCGTTGGGTACTGTTGGACAGCGCCGAAACATATTTTTTATTGCATATGATAGTGCCTGATGATGGACAATCAAAAGCATAGTTTAACCTCGAATGACCGGAAGGAACATGAAATAAATGTGATTTTAGATAATCTAAATATGAAATAAATTTAAATGAAATTTTCAACATAACATTCTGGCAACACACCTAAATATGAGAAGGAACTGATGAAGACATCCACTCCGGTACACGCGAAGAAATGCAAAATACACAAAGGCAACATTTAAGCGAACTTCTTCAACAGGTACGAAACTGATGGGTTTCTAGATGATGTATTTTAAGCCCGATAGATAGAGCTCATGTTCGTATCATTAAAAGGGAAATAATTTCGAAAATGTAGGAGTTTTAGACCAATTTCCTAACAACTGATTAAAACAGTCACCCCTGATTAAGCCGTTCCCTACCCTACTTGAATTTCATAAAGCAACATCTGCTAAGAATAAATTTAACAGGCAACTGTTCACTAGCCTACTGAAATGCCATATTTCTGGTCGATTAGCAGAAAAATCTTTATTCTCTTAATGCAACATTGCTTTCGGCTAAAACTACAACATACTTGTAACTTGTAACTTATAAACAATCATCTCTCTTTCCTAACCGAGATTGCCAACAAACAACAAACCGTTTCTATTTTATCACCACCAAGTCGGAACAGCTGTCTTCGTTCGAAGTGGAGCACTCGGTTCGTAAAGGCGAGCGCAGAACCTGATAAACATATTCCGTGATCGTTATTATTGTTATTATTCTGTGCTTTTTTTTCTTTCACGCCAGAATAATCACAGTGTTTCTCTCATAAAGAGCAACAAACAATCACCGCAATATGCCGCAGCCAGTCAACAAGCCAACCAGTCGTTCAGTGACCCGCGCACGATCCGCTTTCTTGTAGCGGCTGGCTCTATCGGAAAAGAAAGAGGCGCATTTTAACTGAGGCTGGTCGGTTTTCACCTTGAAGATAGTTGCCAATGCCTAAGAAGGAAGTGAGTGTAGGGTCATTTAGCCGAATGGGACACTAAGCCGAGTTTTGAAATAGTGGAAGATTGAACAAATTATTTTATGAAATCTCTGGGAAATGAAACCAATGAGCCCAAGTGTTATTTCAAATTTTAAATATTTTGTGAAGCATTCTTCAAGTCCAAATAATAGCCTGCAGAATCCCTTATTTCAATCATTAGCAGTTTATGTTCCAATTTTAAATAAAAATTGGTCAATTGTTAAGCATATTTCGTGATACACACTACCAAAATGTCATGTAAATGTCTATCCTTTGAGACCGCAAATGCAAGCGTCCTTTAGCACATAAGCATGAGTTGAAAGGGATGAGAAAATAAATTCAATCAAACCATCTTTAGTCGAATTGCGTATGTGTCAGTTTCAGGAGACATTATTTAAATGAAATATTTCTTTACGTACCCCGAGTTTTGACAAATATGAATTACGTCTTGTGTAGAATTCATAATTTCTAAGTGTGTAGATTGAGAAATGGCTGTCAAGAAAAAGTTGCTTTTAACCTTTCTCTTTTCACAATTTGTACTCTGTCGTTCTCTCATAGAACTATAAATTTTATATGTTTATGTTTTATATAAATGTTAACCCCAGATCGAAATATTCACATTAAGATAAAATCTTCTAAATTTTGTAATCTCGCTTATTTCCGTTAAGAGTGCTAAAAATCTGGGCCGTATTCGGATCTCGGAACGAAGAACTTTTTCTCACAAGCGTTCGTACAAAACGTCGTTCGTTTTGAGCTACATAATGCCACCCCTGATTATTAAAGTATACTTCCCTTTATGGGGCTTAAATCCATCAACAATTTGTCGATCAAACAGTACAGTATGACTGCAATTTACTCATCTTGCTAAGTAGGTCTAGAGAGCGAAAGAGCAACACAATAAGATCGTTCACGTTCAAAACAACCTCTCTTTCATTTGTTTTACTGCACTCCCGTTTCATTTTGCTCAATTTTTAAGTACAATTGTATACTATTGTTTTTCTCTAACGAGAATGTTACTTAATTTTCGTTAAAAGTGGATCTACTGAATTTTATGAGTAGATCCACTTTTTACGAAAATTGAGTAACATTTCCGTGTTAGTATACAATTGTACTCTAAAATTGAGCAAAATTAAACGAGAGTGTGTCCCTTTTTTCTCACGGAAACGTTATTATCGTTTCAGTGGAAAATCGAATTTATCAGATGCGCCATATTGCGCACTACTTACGACATTGGGTATAACGTGCAGAACGAAAGTAAAATCGATTGTCACTAGTCGATAAATTCGGTTCTCAACTGCAGCCATTATATTCAATTTTCGTAAAAAGAGGATCTACTCATAAATTGAGTAGACCCGCTTTTTACGAAAATTGAGTAAATTTTCCGTGTGTTAAAAGGGACAGTAATACAAATGAAAAGAGGATATTTTGAGCGTGTATAAAAAACGCTCTATTCAAATTCACTCCAATCTACGGCACGGTTACAAATTAAACTCAATTTTTTGTTCGTTTTCAACTTACTTTCGTCAAAACTGGGGACACTTAAATTTGACAAATCCAATTGGAAACGAATCAAAAACTTCGCCTAAAATCAAATGGGTGTTTTTGATTTGTCGACTTGTCAATCCCAGTTCACCTCAAATTTGAGTGAATTCACTTTTGAAGAAAGTGAGTCAAACAGGGCTTGAAATAGAGTTAAAGTTGTAGCTGTTTGGTTTTACGTCTATCTCTCTGACTTCGGTAGAACGGCATCAGAAGCTAAGTTGCTATTTGCTCGCTTTCAAATTAACTCTAACTTTTATATTCACTGTTATGTTCAAATGATATTCAAGGGTGAATATTCGGCTATTCCGCTCTCAAAGCTCAGTCGGTATAAGCGCAGCTACAAAGCAACACCATGCTGCAGGCGGCTGGCTTCATTCCTGGTCTGGTCTAGAAATTTTTCGTTAAGGAAAATTTCTCGACTCCCTGGGCATAGGGTATGATTGTATTTGCCACACAATCATACTAATGCAAAAATGGTACCTGGCAACGAAAGCTCTCAATTAATAACTATGGAAGTGCATTTAGAACACTAAGTTGAGAGCAAGCAATAAGCAAAATTGTGAAAGCAATAAGCTTGAAATGCAAAATAAGAAACCTTAGATGGTAAAGTTAGAATAATACATTGTGGGACAAATTTATCCATTCAACCAAGCACATCAATTTAATCTTTCATGTAAGATGAAAATAAGCTTCTAAAACGATCTATCGGCAAATGAATCGTCTTAAGTCGAAATGACTATTAACTCTGCAGCACTGCATACAGTTAGGTATACGAAATAAAGTTGCCATTTGTTCGATTTTAAACTTACTATATTCACAACTCTCATACTCAGTGTGTCAACAACCTGGTATAACTTTCAAAAAACTATAATGTCACAGAATTTAAACTGACCTGAAAAACTGTTGTATGTACCAGGACAGCTATATATCAGCTATAAATCCAACTGAAAAGAGGTACAATAGATATACCACTATGTGTGTGTTACTAAAGTTTTCAAAACTGAGTTGCTGGAGATGTTAATTCATGAAGCATTTTCGAAATATGATCACTGCTCATTTTTAGGATGAAAAGAAGCGCACGGTGGTAACTCGAATTTATGTCAGAGTTTTTTTGGAAGACCTAGAGCAGGGGACCTTTAGAAAGCGTTCAAGATCGGGATAGAAACATACCATTTAGCAAGGTTCAACAAGTATTGATGGGTGACCCCAATGTTAAGTTGGGCTATCTTAAAAGAACTAACACCCTAAGCAAGATTGTAGCGCAATTTCGCAAGAATTTGTTTCATTTCTCTTAATGGATCGCAACTTGGAGAAAAATACAACATTGGTCGTGGGAAAAAACAACACATCAACTCGCTTTGAAAACTTCAATGTGTGCGTGAGATTATACAGTGTATTAGTTGTTGAGTATGAGATTGAAGTCCGTAAATTCAATGCCTCACAAAAAAAAAATCTCGATTCGTTATCGAAATTGGAACCGTAGCCGCGAGCGTCACGACTCTAGATAGGACCCATTCAGCCACTTTAACAAATTGAAATAAATGGAATAAAAGTCCTACATTTGCTTCGATTGTCAAGGCACTCAGCGGTAAAGCAATAAAGCAAATCTCGCTCGCACACACTTGCCTGGCTTCGTTTATTTCATAGAACGCGTGGTGATCAAGAAGGGCAAACTTGATGAGAGGGAGATCGGA
The DNA here is from genome assembly GCA_034211315.2 of Aedes japonicus. NCBI lineage: Eukaryota > Metazoa > Arthropoda > Insecta > Diptera > Culicidae > Aedes > Aedes japonicus. The sequence goes on from JASCZW010004734.1 coordinate 35,496, forward strand.
GTGCGATGACCAGTGAAAATAAACATAGAACACTTGACAGCGGAGTTCCAACAGTGGCCAATAGCTTTACGGCTTTTTGTGGTATTGTTTCACACATATTGAAAATGTGAAGACGGTTCAACAAATACCCAACGGTTGCTTCGACTGTCGAGGCACTGAGCACACAGTGATAAATTTGTTTCAAGGCATCCTTATCAGGTTAAGCTCTCCTATGTATAACAAACAAAGGGCTGACCAATAACACTGTATTTTTTTTTTTTTTGGTAAAAGTTATTACGCTATTGATTGATATTGAGTAGCGAGGCTTAAAACCAAATTTAAAAAAAATGTAATAGAACTATTCTAGAAGGACCAAGAAGCTGTTCTGGCGAATTCCTGTGTAGATCTTGAAGAATTTCACAATACAGAATTGCCAAAATCTCATCCAAGATTCCTCCAAGATTGAGGGACCTCAACTTTGGGAATCTTGGATGAGATTTTGGCTAGTTTTGCAAAGAGTTCCAATCAGTTCTGAAAAGGGTTCTGGTAAAGCTCCCAGGAGGTACTTACGAATTGTGGTGAAAAAACTCGGATATCGTTTCTTTATTTGCCTTTTTGCAAATGCCGGAGTGTATTCCGAAAAATTCCCTAAGAAATTCTGACAAATATATTAGAAGATTCTGGTAAATCCCGTGGAAAATTCTAGTAAATATCAGTGAATATTGAACTCAATTCCGAATTAACTAGTTCTGGCAATTCTCGATAACAATTTCGGTGTTTCCAGTAGAGGATGTCGATAAACGCTGGAAAATATTAGAAGATATGGAATAGGATTCTGGCGACTCAAACATGAATGTTAATGTGACTCAAACGAATAAATCTTCGCTGAACGGCTTCTATCCTCAGGGTAGCGTTTTGGTAGAATGGAGACCAGACAACGGCGTAATATTCAAGCATTGGGCGAACCCAGGAACAATAATGCCCTGAGCCAGTACACGTCCCTGAAACTTTTAGCAAAACGAAATATAAAGCCTAGCTGTGAAGAGGCCTTAGAAACAATATAAGCAATGTGATCCTTGAACGTCAATTTTGAGTCAAGTATGACTCCCAGATCCTTAATTGTCGTTTCACGCTTCAATGTTGCCCCTTTTCTGGTGTAGTCGTAGCAAAGCATCACCTGTTTTCGCCCGAACAATATGGCCGAGCACTGGGACACATTTAGTGCCATCCTGATAAGCCGGCACCAATCGTCGAATGCTTCTAACTCATATTGCAGAGCGTCATGTCGGCCATTTATTACGTAGTATAGCTTCAGGTCGTCCGCATAAGCGAGCTTGAAGATTTGAAGATTATGTTCACAGCCCAAGGGACTGCCTCGAGTAACTCCAGATGTAACAGGGCAAGGCGATGAAGCATAGTCGTCAATCTTTATGGACGTTAACCTGCCAGTCAGGTAGGAACGAATCCAAACAAGAAAATTATCGTCGATGCCCATTGTGTCGAATTTCGCAATGACAATCTCATGGTTCACTTTATCAAAAGCAACAGAGAGTATATGGAGTCTAGTTGGTGGCCAAGTTCAATCTAACGAATAATAAACGAGGTATAGACAGTTAGATAGTCGTTGTGGATCGCTTGAGCATAAATCCACGTTGATCCCGCGATATGATATTCGAGCAATCCTGAAAAAGCTTTTCCAGAACAATTAGTTCGAAGAGTTTAGAGATGGCACTCAGCGTAGCACGGTAGTTAGCAGTACCCTTTTTTTGTGAATATGGTAAACGAAAGATTCCTTCCAACAGTCAGGGAAAACGCCTGAAAATAATGACAAATTGAAAAATCTGGCTAAAGGCTTTGCAAGAGTATTTAGGCAGTGTTTTAGGATCAGCGAGGGAATGTCATCAGGACCAGTTGGAGTATACGATTCAAGCTACTTTCCGGCTGAAACCACTGTGGCACTGTCGACGGAAAAGAAAGTTCCAAATAGAGACATACGAGGAACGCTACTCGTAGCAGCTGCAATATCCTGTTCGTTAAGAATTTCGTTGAAGAATTGCGTGCGAAAAAAGCGGCGATAACTTCGATTGAGTTGGCATCTGAAACGCCATCCGTCATATTAGAAGGCAATCCAGTTTCTTTCCGTTGCTCGTTTTCCTGGCGCCAGAAATTCTTGGGATTCGCTTTGAGACGAACCTTATTATTAGAATATTAGATACAATAAAATTCTATTGTATCAGAGTGCAAATCGAAAACAACAAGGAAAATATAATTCTCATTTGACCTGGTTCATTTTGACCTGGTTCATTTTGACATAGTGACTACAGTGTGTCACAATAGTAACATCATTATCATTAAGTCCTGCGATGGATTCATTCCACAGACATGTGATAACCGGCCGATTTCTTTGGAGTGGAGCAAAAGCTTCATTGTAGGCTTGTAATCGTTAAGAAGATACAATACCTTTGTAACCATCAAGTTTTGGCAGTTGAATCACCTTAAACAATGACCGTGGTTAAACATCTTTATACAGTGTGTCTCACAATACGTGTCACCTTTTTCAGTTTTGGTTTATTTCAGCTGGGTAATTTTAACAGCGGAAATGATTATACCCGTTTTGAGAGTATTCTTTTGACAGCTTATCGCTGAAGATAAATAAGCGATTCCGTTTGTTTATATATATATATATATATATATATATATATATATATATATATATATATATATATATATATATATATATATATATATATATATATATATATATATATATATATATATATATATATATATATATATATATATATATATATATATATATATATATCCTTCATAAAGCAAAACGGGAGCAAGTTTTAAAACTACATTTTTCAAAGCTTAGACCGTGTCAGATATTCAATAGCCTTAACCAGTTCGAAGTGAGTAAGCGTTTTGTTTTTCAGTATGACGGTTCAAAGGATACTGGAAATATCCATATTCCACAAAGGAGGTGCCAGACAGAACTGCCAGAACGAATAAAAATATCAAATGTGTGAGGGAGCTAATGAGACGTAATCCAGCCGTAAATTGAGCAAACAATTTCAAATGTCCCCTACTTCAATGAAAAGGCTCCTCAGCCATGATCTGGAATGTAAGCCGTACAAGATACAACAGGTTCACGGGTTGACGGAGCGTCAAAAGCAAGGAAATCGTTTGGTTTGGCACGGTGACTGCGAAATTTTATTTTCGGATGAAAAGCTTTCCTCATTCAGGACGTGCCATCCAACAAAATGATCGTGTGTATGGCAAAAAGCCGCGCCAAACATTCCAAGAAATAAACTTGCTGTAGAACGCTTTCAAGATGTCGAAAATCATGGTATGGGCGTCGTTTCACGAAAGGAAAATTTCTCTTCTTCTCATAGAACCTAACGTAAAAACCAACACTGAATATTACATCGAGCTGGTTTGAAGCACCATCCGCTTCCTCGTGCTTCAACGCGGTGTAGAATACCATATTGTTTCCAACAGGACTCAGCTCCAGCTCACAAGGCAAAAGACACAAGCGTGGCGCGTGGAAAATTTGCCCGATTTCATCTGAAGCGAAAAACGGCCTGCATCTTCACGGATCTCAACCACTTGACTACTTTGCTTCCAACATATAGGCCCACGAAAGACTTGCCTTAGATCGATTAAAGAAACATTTAGTTGATATTTGGACCAAAATTCCTCACGAAATCGTGCGTACCAGCTGCGATGGATTTACAAAGCGTTTATGCAAATCCCATTTTGTTTTAGTGACACTTATTGTGAGACACCCTGTAATTCAACCTGGGCTGACCTATTAAGCCTAATACTATTTGGCCTCATGACCTATTCGGCCTGATGACCTATTCAACCTAATAACCTATTCCGGCCTAATAACAGTCGTTGTTTTTGACAGCCAATCGTTGGACCGTCGTTTTTGACCTTCTTAAAAAAACACTGATATTACTGTGCGGATTTATTTGTAATGAGGATTCGCCAAAACATATAGGGAAGATGATCCTATATTAATGTCCTCGCTTTGACACCCATCACTGTAATCGAAAGATTGATGCGTGACTGAGTTGGTTTGAAATTTTGTACTAGTTATTCAAAATTAAGGCTTATTATTTCGAAAAAGAAGCCAAGCTATTTCCTCCCATGCGATTGATTCACCGTAGGATGAATATACAGGAACAATGGGACTACTATAGAAGCAGTAACCCTTTTTCGTGCCACTATTGGATTTTATAAATCAATCTGATTGAAAAAATTATTGATTTTGAAATTTAACGTGGCGGAATCCATTTTTCATGAGACAAAAACCAACTTGCCACCCTAAATAGTTAATTTCATGGTTGTATTCGTTTATTTCAGATAGATAAGCCACGTCTTTTTATTACTCTCTTCAATGTCAAAATTGATTGCTTTATAATCAGCTTGATGGTCACTAGGCTAATTTACTTGAATTTCCATAAATAAATTTGACCAAAACATTCCAATAGATTCACGGACGTGAAAAGCCAACACGTGGAAGACTTGCTGAATGTTTTTGAGGAACAGGTTTTTTTCCATAACTAACGAAATATCACTGGTATTTCCTGGTGACTTGTTTATGCAATTAAGTTCAATCGAATGCTACCATTCGGAACCAGTTACTCGTTTGTTATTGCTTACCTCCGAATCCATCGCGTCTGCTTCTCCCTCTATCGCACCCAGCACCAGTTTTTCAACCATTCAAAATATTTCCAAGTTCATGTAGGTACTATGGCAACCTGAGCATAGTCACATCACAAATGATCAAGTTTGATATTAAATTAGTTTTCATTTTGCTGTAAATATAAGCAGTTCCTTTTTCATTGAGAAAGGTAACTGATTTAATTTGCCTTAATTGGAATATGTTTGTATCATCGTACTGTATCAATTACAGCAAATTGACTTTCAATTTGTTCACCATGATAGCAGGATCAAGCTTCTAAATTTGATGGCACAGGAATGTTTGCCCTATTTTGTTCTTTTAATCGTTAAAACGACCAAAACGAAAGCGATCTATTTCACAACTTAGACAACAATAGTATTCTATTTGTTGTCAAACTCTACATAACCGAGCTCTTAAGCAAATTACTGGAAAGTGCATTAAGAACACTTCAAATTGGGCAGTTATCAGCTAATTGTGACAAGCAATATAACTGAAATGCCGCAAAAAGAAGAAGTATAGGTTTAAAACACCAACTGTTGTGCATATGTTGATCCCATAATATGACTCATATGCAATGATTCCGTTGAAAATTTTTGTAATATGGACGACCTTGAAATTTTCCCATGCAATCAACGGACGGTAAGCGTAATCGAAAATGAAAGTGGTGGTTAGTATATTAATGCGTTTCCCTCGTGATGCCAGTTGCCATATCAATCGTTATTACCGAATAACCTGCAATCTAAGCGAAACTCGTTGCGCGTGCAGAGAATACACAAAGTAACACCAGTTGCTGGTGAAAATAACTTTGACGTCATCGTTTCGCAATTTGGGCGCCATATGGCGGAAGTGAAATCTGTCTGCTTCGCTCCCTAATTTGCTTACCCGCTGACAACCCGATAGCTTCCGGTAGATTCCATTGTCCGGCCCCGGAGATCCGGAACGGATGACATCACGAGACGAGACAATAAATAATTCAATTTAATGACATTTCCCCTGCTGCAAGCTGACATTCGTTAGTTGCGCTCATTGGCGTGGCTGGTTTGTAATGCGCGGCCAAATTGATATGATAACACTATGGATATGTATTCAATTGTGTCCCACTTCACGGTGCCAGTCGAGACAGACTGGAAAATTGGGCCATTCAGGAGAGCAGAGCTGATCGTTCGCCTCATTCAAATACTGTGTGTCGATGACGTTTGACAATGAGTAGACGCCGGTCGCTAATCATACCAGTTCTCAGCGTAAACATAACAGTACTTGACATTATCATCATCATCATCATCATCATCATCATCATCATCATTTTTCTTTGTTAGCATCTAAATAGGTATTATCAATACTTCCTGGATGGGTGCACTTGCCGCTGAAAATACCATTATTCTTGTTGTTCGCCGTTCTCTGTCCGTTAATTGGGTTACTCCTCATATCAACCAACGTGATAATCTTAGTTCAGTAAGGAAGCTGTGTACAGATGACGTGCAGTGCCATTAACAACTGGGAGAATAGGTCAGCAATAGTTGAAAACACTGATCCATGTGCTATGTGATGCCTGTATTGCGGATGGCAGAATCAGATAACGTTCATTTGAATTTACTTTTGCGACTTCTGTGCACGTCATTAACAGGTTTTCTAACCTCACTTGTACCATTTCTTTCCATGTGAGATGGCCGGTGGCATTGTAGTAAATAGATAGAAAAATCTTTATGGTGTTAACTTTTCTTGAGTTTAGTTGAATTGCATGACAAATTTGAGCGGTTTTTGACGCTTTGATATTCAATCCAAGAAAGGTCCATTAAGGTTGCATAGAGCGAATATTCTTTCCGAATATATTCATGATAAAAGTCTTTGGCTGGATTAACAAGTTACTATATGTATTCAATAGGGGATCAATGATCGAAATCCAATCTTTCTCAGGATCATTGTAAATAACTAGTAATGTTTCATTGCCAGCCAAATCTCAAAAAGAAGCCATTGCATTCGTGAGTATCTATCATGTGGATAAGGTTTAATGATGACATTTTGTTAGATGACACGTTTCTTACAATTTATGAGCCATGTGTATTATGTATGTTTGTGTGCGTTTTCAACTGTTATTTAAGTGACCATTGAAAGCAGCTTTAATCCGCAGTCTATCCATATAACATCAATTGGATAAAATGCTACCCAACACACTTCCAGAAGTATGGCAATCTAAAATTTTGCAATCAGGCACACGCATTTAGTATTATTTGTAAATACGATTTTATAATATATTTATAATTAAGATAGATCTCACCAATGGCAAAAATTGAACATTTTCGATGTTGTTTTAATAAATGCTGGTGTTAGTAATACTTTCGGTACCTTTCAAACAAATTACGTTTGTGCTTTAGTGCTAGTCAACAGTCGGATAAATTTACGTCTCTAAGAAATTTGAAAGATTACGTCACGAGTAAAATTCATTATTTTGACTTCAGACTACGTCTTTTTCTTCAGTGGTCGGATTTGGAGCGTTAACATATCACATTTATCAAAATATTTTCAAATTTTTGCACCAGTCGATCGGAAGTATTTCTACGCATCAATTACAATAGAGAATATTTGATGTTGATTTTGGGCCACATAATATTGAAAAATTCATAAATGTTGAAAAATTCATAAATGTAGCCTTGTCTAAAAAACTATATTAACCCCTTCAGGCCAACGAGATCATGTATGACCCCAAAGGGAAAATGGCTGTATAAAATAACAGACTGACTAAAAGTGTACACTGTCTTTAGCAAATTTGTTCTACATTAATTCTCCTATCTGGAAAATACTTTAAAAAATCATATAAGCGACCTAGAACATCCTGAATATGAAGAAGTTCTGGAAGAAAAAAATAAATGCCTTATTACACAGAAAAAAATAATGAATCTTAACTGGCGCATAAAATTTTCCCTCGTTTGATTTCAAGTGAAATGAGACATAAACAACGAAATTGTTTGCCATCTTTGATACGCCATACAACAATGTTTACAACCTTGTATATAGCAGGCTGATTCAGGCGATATCTGGCTTAAATTTACATGAAATATACCCCTATTTTCTGCTAAATCGCAGCAAATTCAATGTTTCTTTTTATCGGTGTATTATAAAGCGTTCATTTAGAATACGCATACGTATATTAAATTTTTGGTGATAAACGTTAAATTTTGTTGTATCTTTCTGGGATGTTCTAGATTTTCCAAAATGCCCTTAAGTTGAGAACTTCAGATCTACTGTTGTAACAGTAGCTTTGAGGGTTATATAAGATTATGATATGTAATAAAACATATTTACCCTTTGGAAGGTCAACAGTCCCTATTTAATAAGTTTGTGATATTCTAGGTCATCAAAACTGTCCTTGAGTTCAGAACATAAGATCTATAGTTGTAACAGTAGGATTTTGGAGTGTGCAAAGGAACAATATGTATTTAACAATATTCAACTAATAATGTCGAAGGTCAACAGACTAGAGATGTTCAATTCAGCCCATTTTAAAGAGCGGATCTGAACCGATCAGCTCATAGGAATAAATCGATTCTTTTGACCAGCTCTTTTGATTTTGTGACGTCGCAAAAGTATGAAAGTGACTATACTAGGTTAAAATTTGGTTAAGGTTGGTCTTAAAATTTGGATAAAATTAAGCTGTAGCAAAGAAAATACTTCACAATATGTGATCTGATCACGTGAAGTACAAGATTACAAGATTTACTATAATCAAGATGATTGATTCACCAATCAATGAAATTTGACAAGTATACATTATTCAGTTAAAACATTCACAAAACGATTCGACTACATTTTTTGGAATTCAAAAAATAAAATGTATTTGCTGTGGCTTGAAGCGATTTCTCGATTTTATCAACTAGCGATTGTAGCGCCGTTATTGTAGATTTTCCTGATTCGTAGGCAAATTGGTTTTTGCTAAAGAAGGAAACTATATTAAGCTTGTTGGCTTAGTAAAGTTGTCCACATTTTTTTCCATTGTCTTTAATAGAACAGAAGAAAATCTTACAGGTCTGAAGACTTTATGAGTCGTTTTATCTCTTTTTCCCACTTTTGGAATAAAGACAACTCGAACCTTTCTCCAATCTTTTGGTATATAACTCAGAGTAATACTAGCAGGGCTGGTAGCAGGTCACTTTTTAGTGACTTGGTCACTATTTTCGTACCGCCGATTGTAAAAAGTTTAAAAAAACACTTGTACCTATACTTTAATAGTCAACCAGATTAAGCGATCTGGACACACTATATAATGTCGAGAAATATACATAAGAAAACTAGATGCTCTGGCAAACGCTGTCTTGAGATATTCTATGCCAAACAAACAAAGTTAAGTTTTGTATAGTCCATAAAGCTGTTGCTACAATTAAAAAGACCTTAAGTTTTTAATGACAGTTTGAATGAGCTGAAACTAACAAGGTCATTCCATGATATCTGTAGACGTTTCAGAATATCAATTGAATATGTTTGAATATTTATCGTAGCTTTGTATAGCTCAAAAGGCTACGGTTACTACCGTATATCTTAAGTTCTGAACTCAAGGTCAGTTTTTATGAACCTGAAGATAATCTCATAATGACTGGTGAGCTTACAGAACCTTCATTGAATGCGTTTAAAAGAATATCGTAACCTTTCATAGATTATAAAGCTAACTTTACGACTACAGATCCTAAATTCTGAACCCAAGGGCAATTTTGATGACCTAGAACATCCCAAGATATCTCATTTTATTAGCTGACTTTCCAAAAGACTCACTTTATTTGGTCAAATACATATTGTGACTTTGTTTAGTCCAAAAAACTGGAGATTTTAAGCTACAATTCAAAACTTAAAATCTAAAGCTGTAGATTTTAAGTTTTTAATTCCATAAAAGTTTGGATAACCTAGAACATCCGAAGATTATCTTATAATGTCTGTTGTTCTTGCAAAATATTCAATGAATATGTTTCAATACACATGGTAGCTTTGCATAACCCAAAACGCTTTTTTAACAATTGTAGGTCCTATTTTCTGATCTCAACGATAGTTTGGATGACCTAGAATATGTCATATTGCTTTTTAATGTTTGATTGTAACTTTGTATTGTCTCAAATTTACTGTTATTACTATAAATCTTGAGTTCTGAATGCCAAGAAAGTTTGGATGACCTAGCCCATTCCAAGATTATCTTCTTGTGCATTTTTACGTTCGAAAATATTCACTGAATGTACTCGAATACGTCACGTAACTTAGTATAGCCCAACAAACTACTGTTACTATCGATGATTTCAAGCTCTGAACAAGAGGATCTCAAAGTTATAAAATAATGACTGTTGACCTTCCAAAAGACTTCCAAAACTAAAGGACAGTTTGGATGACCTAGATCATCCCCGTGTATCTCATGATGTTTTTTTACATTCGAAAATATTCACGCAATATGGTTGAACACGTAGAGTAACTTTGTATACCCCAAAAAGCTATATTTACTACTATAGATCTTAAGTTCTGAACTTAAGGACAGTTTGGATGGTCTGAAACATCATAAAGCTATCATATAATACCGGTTGTCCTTCTAAAAGGTTCATTCAATATGTTTGAATACATATCTTAACCTTATATAGCCCTAAAAGCTACTGTTAGATCTGTAGATTTGACGTTTTGAATTCAAGTACATTTTGGATGACCTAGAAGCTTTCAGAAAAATACAAAATATTCAAAGTTTATCAACGTGAATTTAATAATACGTATGCATTTATACAATATTCTAAAACAACGCTTTGCACTATTTATAAGGCATTTATTGTTTCTTCCTGAGCTTCTTCAAACTCAGGATGTTCTAGGTCGTCAATTAAGTCAACTCATATAGTTTTTAAATCTTCCCCAGAGAAAAACAAATGCGGCAAACAAATTTGCCGCAGACATTGTACACTTTTATTCAGTCTGTGTTATTTTATACAGCCATTATCCTTTTGGGTTCACATATGACCCCTTAGGCCTTAATAAGTTAATATACTTTTTTAAAGCAAGGCACTGTTGAACTTTTCAATAGTATGTGGCCCGAAATTACCAATGTTCTCTTTTGTAATTGATGCGCAAAAATAGTTCCGATCTTTTGGTGTAAAAATTTTGAAAATATTTTGAGAAATGACTGAGATATTTATGCTCAAAACCTGACCACTTTTCATGGCGGTAGCAATACGACTTTTTTTTTAATTGTTGTAGTATAGAAAACAAAGACGTAGTCCTATCTCAAAAGTCTGGTTTGCAGAACTCGTTTATAAAATGTTGCCAATGCCTCAACCCATCATCCGTTGCATCCAGTGAAAGCTCCAAGTATGTTGTGAAAATCACCAAGTTACTTCCGATTCAGGTCAACTATGATCTTTTTATTGACGAATGGAACTTGTTAAAATCCTAGATGCTGACCTGGAATACAGAATACAGAATTGAGGAGTATTGGAACCAGTTGTTTGCCAAGAAAACGGCTGTAGGTGAGCCTAAATACCCTCAGGTGATTAAAGTATTGAAAACAGCTTTACATGGAAATGGCTCAAAAAAGCAATTGAGAAGCAAGATATGTCTTCATTTCTCCAAACGGAGGTGATCACTTTGCTCATTTTTACTGTACTTATACATTAAATGTTTAAAAGATTGAAAAAACACTAAAATTTGGAAGTAACTTTTTAGTCACTATTTGGTAACTATTTCCGCTACCAGTCCCGCGAATTGGAAAGAGTACAGCTACACACTCCCAGATTTGGTAATGTAAAATTGCTAACCCAGGCCCGCTTTTAGTATTATTTGAAAATAGGTTTTTTATAATATATTTATAATCGGATAGATCTCACCAATCCAAAAATGAAAATTTTCGATGTTGTTTTTAACAAATGCTGGTGTTACCTATACTTTCGGTGCCTTTCCAAACAAATTACGTTTGTGCTTTAGTGATTAGCTAAGCGATAAAACCGAAGCCAACTGTCGGATAAATTTACGTCTCTTAGAAATAAAAAGCGACCACGTCACGCGTAAAATTCGTCATTTTTAAGAGTTAATAAATCCACCGGGTGTCAAGACGAGCAAAACAAAAACAAAATCATGTTAATCTATAGACATACAGACACCATTTATATAGATTCGATTTTCTAATTCAATCAGATGTCTCCGTGCAACTGGTATACCATCATGTCAACTTGTGCTAAACCCATCCATCTATGAAACAATGAAAAAACAAACAAACACGGTAGGGTCTTCTCCAGTGTTGGCGTTTTCACACATTAGAGTGGCCCATGGCGTGCATGAAAAAAACGTAAACTCTATTGTGAATTCATTTGGGTGCCAAACAACTGCTTCAAGTTTTTCGACGATTGGTTGTAGACTGGTTTTCAGTATTTCGGTTGAAATTTATATGGGACCTATAGTAACTATAGTAACATACTAACCCCATAAGATGGGAAACTGTTGGGAAGTTGGGTATAAAGGGATATGGTGTGCCTGGTGGTGGGTAAGAATGGTATTTTTTGATAGATTAAAGAACAAACGATCTGGGCGAGATGGATCGTGAAAGATTTACGCCTTCTTTAAAGACTCTACAAAGAAAAGAAAAAACACTCATCGATAGAGTTTCTGCACATCGACACCTTCAGCATTCAATTAGCTTGAAGCCACTGTGTTCAAACCCTTCCAGTATTGCGTTGCCAAAATTGTTCCACTTGATTTCCTATCATCATAGCACAAGACGACTACTGAAGCGTAAAAGTTATCGATGTAAGGTGATAAGCTGATAAGACAGAATAGAAGTAAAATTTTCGGGTGTAGGGTATTGGTGCATGATTTGAACTAGGGCAAAAAATGATCACGGTTTGAACTATTTAGAAAATCATCAAAATCAGGTACTTTTACCAACTAACCTCACCTGCTCTCATTTTAAGCTAATTATACAATACAAGGTTTTTTTTTAAAAAACAATTGATTCTAGCAGCATGAAAAGGTATTTCAATAATGCATGCTGTTTGCCCTGATTACAGCCATAAGAGCCAAATTTTTAGATAATTCATACAACAGGATACAATACTCACTAAGCTAAATAAATAAATTTTCAGAAAACACTTATAAAGGCCTACAATCTAAAAACACTTTACAGGTGTACCTCGATAGTACGTACATCAACTTGCTTGATTTAAATCGAAATTACATGAAAACTACTGATTGTATCTGAAATTTAATACTACCAAAAGAGAGCAGAAGGTTGCTCTTTCTTTTTGTCAATTAAGCTTTCAGATTCAACCAGTCGTTTTTATACGATTTCGATTTGAAGTGAAAAAGTTGATGTACGAGGTATACCTGTGATATATTTATAGATAAGTTGAACCCATGTTTGATCATTCTTTTAGTTATGATTTATAGCATGGTTTGAACTAAAAAAACATGGTTTGAACTTGAAGTTTGCTTCGCCAGGAGCGCTGTAGTTTGTTTACATCAGAGGTGAAAAACTAATCAATTGAGCACTGTTTTTGCCCATCAATTGTTGATAAATCCGTCCTTAAAACAGCAGTTTCGACTAATTCTCGGCAACTTATTCAAAACGACGTATCTGATTTTGTAAACACAGCGGGGAAGAAAGATTCAAACGTTAATTTCTTTAAAGCTTTAGCACTTTTACACATACTAGGACCACCAACACAAGAAATAACATTTCCCTAACATGATGGTAGGGGTGCTGAGAGTCTTGAGAAATTTACGTTTGAATCTTTGTTTCCCTCTTTGTTTACAAAATTAAATACATCGTTTTGAATAAGTTCTCGAGAATTGTCTGGTTGGTATCAACAACATTGGCACTCTTTGTTTCGTAATGCGGTGGAGCTCATTTGCAATGCTCCACATGGAGTCTTCATGGAATATAGATACCAAAATCAACAGTAAAAGAAAGCATTCTAAGATATACGAACCCAAGTAACATTGCCAATACCATCCAGCTTTATTTAATTTTATTAAAGTTTTATGAAAGCCACTAGAAATCAATGTGGTTTTATTAAGGCAGGAAGAGGTGCCAATTGGTTTCATATTTTAGTCTGGTTTATGTAAACCTACACAGTTTCTTTACTAAGATCTTAAAACATTGTCTTCTAAAATTCCTTTTACTCCTATCAAAGGTTTTATTTTGACTTTATGAAATACTGTTTTGAAATGCCGTACTTGGCTACGGCTCGGCTTCTTGCCAAATTCAAGTTTGTGTTTGTAGATAAATTTGCACGTAAATACATGATTTGGCAAGGCATCTGTAGCTGCCATAGGAAGACCAAGGTTTTCATCACTGATAAAACATTTAATTCAGATCTGTACAGAACGGAATGTCTCCAAAAGCTAATATTGCCATTCATTGGGATCTGCCCACAATGAACCTGTCATGATTTGGCCAGATCTTGCAAGCTGCCATTGGTATTCAGTTTCTACCGAAAGAACTCAACCCACCAAACCGTCCCCAGCTCAGACCGATAGAGAGATTTTGGGCTAATATGAAGAGGAAGCTAAAGGTGAATGGCAGCGTCGTCAAAAGCATCAATGAATTGAGAACCAAATGAAATAAGATTGCCAAAACGATGGATGAGAATAATGTGCGCCGGTTGATGACACGTATTCCGGGAAAAGTCCGCAAATTTCTTCAAAATCGATTGAATGATTTTTTTTGTATTTTCCCTCTAAAGTTCACATAAAGTCGAACATTTTAGTTCAAACAGAATACGATTTTGTTAATGTATATCCGAAATATGTGCAACAGTCTGTGTTCCAATTACAACTGGGCCACACCTTATCCAATCAGAATACGATTCAAACGTATTCCAATGTGACCTGTGTATGAAGAATCAGATGCTAGACATTTCCAACATTACATCGAGTGATCGTGAGACTATGCAGCTGGTTGCAAGAGTGCGTGATGATCTCAAAGGACTTCCCATATTAAAGCTGATGAACCGTCAAAGTTATTTACCATTCTTATCATGGAGCAGCAACTAAATATTATCGAGCCAATAAAATACCAAAGCATTTCCACATAATCTGGTGCATCATGTAAGTATGAACGATCACAAAATTTATGTTTATTTACATGGAATACAGCGAATTATGATCAGTTTAAGTCCAAACCAAGATCCGTTTTCATTATATAATGCGTTTTTTTTTTCCTTATGTTTATATTATATTTAAACACCAATAACATGATTAAGTCCCAACAGTCATAGCTACGGGACAGCTCACTTCGTTTTACATTAAATACCTTCCAACTCAAAAAAGTCATAAATGTATACGATGTCGGCATGATTTCTAATTCTGCTGATCCTGCATGATCCTAAACAACCGTCGCGGGAAGCACTTCGTCTGTTCGTTCTAGTATGATGTATGATATGTACTACCACCCATTGTAGTACGGAAATTAAGTCCGACAGCAATGGGGTCTCCCACTCTGTTAGACTTGATCAAGCTTTAATAACCACTGATTATCCTAATCATGCCATTGTATGAAGGGCCAAAAACGGGTTGTGTTGATCGATAGGCAACATCACGTAACCGTATTCACAAGGATATAAAAAAATCTACTTCCAACAACAAGATTGAACAATCTATCTAGCATGAGGGTGCCCCAATTAGTGGCGAGAAGAGCCCGCCTTCTATTCACAAACTGTTAGCAATGGAGAGCTGGCATTCCCGCTCTCCCCATCCAGGGTGCCCTGGTGGTCCCTCCCATTCCCACGAATGATTTATATAATAGTGTATATATTTATATAAATTTCGTTCGTTTTCAGCGATAGCAGCATTTAACCAAAATCTTGATTTGAGGTATCCTGAAAAAGTTTATTGAATCTATTGAAATGTTACAAAACTAACATTTATAAATTTAAATTTACTATAGCCATAGTCACTATTTGCTTGTTGATGCTGATTTTATAATCAGCAATCCGCTTTTATTATTGCTGGCCTAATAGTTATTGCTCCTAAGTTTGGAAAGCGAAGATTTAATTGAATGGAAATTAAAGACAAATGGACATAATTAGCGTGTAAATCATCTATGAACTAAAATCAATAAAACAATATTATGAAATATAACGATATTGTGAGTTATGATGAAGTAATGACATAAACTGAACAAGAGCCAAATGACACACAGCGCTGCATGAATCAGATCAGCTCAGATTTGGTAAAACGTCCATTTGCAAACCGAAAATGAAAAATACATTCTGTAATAAGTACAAATGCCTAGCACAGCTTCCGTAATTTTCATAAGCCTACCATCTTTGTAATTTTCTGCATTGTATTTGGAATGCTACCTGTCATAAATTGTTCGCTCGTCTGTCCGTTCTTGTCGTGATAAACTACACTAGCGTTATGATAATTAGCTCACTTAGACAATGTTCTAACAAACTAGTAAAATTTGCGAAATGGTAAGGTTCCTTGCGTTGCCAAACCCGGATGTTATTGAACGATGATACGGTCGGTACAGATTGCTCGTTCACAGCAATGCAAAAAATCATATCAATTAATAATCCTTTTTACTGCAAGCAGAGCGCGATTGCTCACAATCAAAAGATAATTCAAAAGGACAAAAGGATCTTATCGGTCGAATTTTCTGAAACGTTAAAACTATATTGTGAAACACGCACTGCCCATAAAGGCACAATAGTCCTATCAACATAGGAAATTAAACAAGTTGCGACTGTTATGCCTTCAAAAGCAGCGCAAATTTTGACTAATTTCCAATATCCTTCACCAAATATGTTGAGAGCAAAGGAAATTGGAATAATTACCTAAGGCCAGCAGCAGAAAGAGTGTTGCAAGAAGTACTGTCTGCTTATTCATCGTGACGATCTAATATCTGAAGCTCTTCGGACGCAATTGGTGTTGGTTTTCTTACTCGTTGCAACAAATCAACGGGAACCCGACTCTGTCTCCTGGTGTATCCGCTACAGTCGAGGCGTAATTTCCCGGTTTAATTCCCGTTAGTCACCGCCAACATCTGATGTGGAGCCACGTCTCTCCTAACCTATTAATCAGCCGGTCTGGTTCCAACAATCACTTGCTTTATTTCTTGAGTTGTGCAGTTTTCTTCTTTTTGCGAAGCGAAAATTTGGAATTTTTTAATTAAGAGCAGTTCTGTGTATTCACTTTTCTTAAAGCACCAGGAATGACCGCACCAATCATAATTCACAGCCGCTGCCAAACGGCCGACACGAGAACGTGCTAGGAAACGATAAAAACAAAAACAAGCAGATGACGAAAGCCGCGTCGACGTCGAAAATTTTCGTCTATCCACGCCGACTAACCACCCATTCGATACGACGCCTGAAACGATTATCAAGGTCAGGCACTTTGTACGCTTTGCCGCTCCTTCTCGGTTTATTTTTCTACTATTTTATTTCCATTCGCCCAAAACAGTTGCTTTCTCTCTGTACCCACCACCCGTTTGGTATTCCGTTCGGTCGCGGGAGAAAGCTTATTTCTCTATATGCACTCGATTTCTTCTCACTCTTTGTTAACTTTGCTGGGTTGCACCGTAATGTATAGTTGCATTGAAGTTTCAACATTCATCACTCACTCATGCTTCTTCAACGGGATCTATCCTGCTCACCGGACGTGCCGTATATATAAACAATAACTCCACTTGCGATATCCCAATACACCGCTAAGACTAAGTATAAGGTGCCCGTTGTGAATCTATTTCCGATGAGCTAATCTCGTCGCCCGGGATTAATCATAACGGATTTCAGCAAACATGGATGGCGCTAAACTGTTCTCCGTAACTCATCATCGGCAACCTCGGCAGCGGGACAACAAAGGCAAACGTGTGCACGGTTGAGAGATGAGATACATCACCAGACTTATCCGAGCATGCGTTGCACTCCGTCTGGCGATTGAATACACGTGGGTGTTCCTCGTATGACACACAAAGTTTTCGCGGAAAGACTGTTGGCTCTGTTATGATCGAAACTGCCCGCCGCTGTTATCGTTTCGGATGCTAGGTTCGTACTGAAATGCGTACTCCTATGCCGGCGCAAGTCTCGCTCGCTCCGTTCGCCTCAAGTGGCCAGAGGGCTACAATATAGGAATAGGGAAAAAGCAAAGACGGTGGAAGGCGAATCAAACATAAAAAGCACAATGAGAGAAAACCAGTTGAGAGTCAACGAAAAAGGGAAACCAAGATTTCGCATTAACTGTTTCCATTATGGCGCACGGCGATAGTAACGAACTCTACCGTAGCGATCTACCCGAGCAAAAATGATACTGATTAATTGAAGCAAAAAAATACTAACGCAGAAATATGAGTTAAATCAGTAGTAAAGACTGCCCCATAAAGTATGGACGCATCCAGTTTTCAGTAAAAATACACTTGTGTAGTAGTGGAAATGAAATTTTTATTTGATATACTGTAAGCATTAGAGTTTCACATCAGGTTAGTGTTCTCAATATTTGCAATCTAGTGATTTTATGCTAGAAGGCGC
This sequence comes from Aedes japonicus, assembly GCA_034211315.2. Taxonomy (NCBI): domain Eukaryota; kingdom Metazoa; phylum Arthropoda; class Insecta; order Diptera; family Culicidae; genus Aedes; species Aedes japonicus. Next base: position 53,643 of record JASCZW010004734.1, read on the forward strand.
AGTTTCTTGCGAACATTCTCCAGTAGAGACTTCTTAGCGACAAGTTTAGACACAGGGTGGCCACAGACTCGGGAAAATCGGGAAATGCGGGAAAAATGCGGGAATCCAAAACCATCGGGAAATATGCGGGAAAAAGTCGGGAATTTCAAAATCCATCGGGAATTTTTTGACATATGGGAGAAACCATGCTCACACCTTTTCGAAATGGATAATTTGAGTAGCGTTGCTGTCATCTACTCTGTCCAAGGATCTCTTTAACGGAATGAAACAGTGTTTTTCTGCAAATCGAGCATTGGCTGAAGAAGTTAGCTCAGTGTTCTCGGTTGTTAACTAGAAGACATTCAAAGAATTTAGTGGGGAAATGGGAAATCTGCGAGCCAGTCCTGGCTTTGCAGTCCTTAACATCGGTAGCTGCAGCTCGACGTGCCAGCTGACGATTCCTTCAAGGGAGGCTAAGAAAAACATGTTGGCATGTGAATCATTTTCTGCTGGCTTTGTTCAGCCTGTTTCAAAACGTACCCCTAGTAGCACATTACGCTCATAATTAGTTGTAGTAACTTGATTATGACTTAGCAAGTCATATTTATGTTATCTCAACCGAATGGCACCAAGTGTGCTACTAGGGACGCTGTGATAAGTGAGGTTACGCACATGACGTAATTTTGTTTTTATTCCACTTGACTGGAACTCCTTGGGTGATCCTTATGACGGAAGCATCGCCAACGTAGGCATTACTGTATATTTTAGTGCAAAGGTTGTCTTTGCAAGTTTTTTACAAGATTTTTTTTCTTTTGATATGCTACACGAGTTCCGCCTACCTGGGTTGATAACACTGTGTCATTTTTAAAATACCATAAAGTCCATTTGTATAATAGACAAATATTTATCACTACAGAGGACAGAAACCTATTGTGTCAGTTACCTTAAAGTCGACCCCATTTTCGTCGGAGCTTTTCGTCGGTATTCCGATAGACTAAAAGATGCTGATACCAAAGCTGATTTTCTCTTGTATTTCAACGATGTCAAACTGTTGCTGAAATCTCATAGGCTAAGCTTTACTGACAACCTCAACATTTACATTCATGTGAATTAGTTACGAGACGCTTTACAGTTGCAGGAAGATTTAGAGACAGTACAAAGGTGGTGCGAGGTGAACTGTATGTTCTTAAATCCGGGAAAGTATACCGTTGTTAGTTTTTCTTGGAAAAAGTTTCCTATTATCTTCGGTTATTCCTTGGTTGTAACTCTTCTGTAAAGAGACTGTCAAGTAAAGAACCTTGGTGTGATACTCACCGATAAAATCACGTACAAGCTTCCCGAAATTTCGGCTTCATTTTTCGTGTGGCTGAAAAATTTCCAGACGTGTACTGCCGTAAGTCATTCCCCCAGTCAGATCCACATTGAAATATGCTTACCCGATCTGGAACCCTCATTTCCAAAATGGCGTGGAAACTATTGAGTCAATTTAAAAACGTTTCATCCGATACGCTTTTCATATACTGCCTTGGAGGGACCCTTTCACCCTGTAACCCTTCCAAGTTACGAGAGTCACTGCATAATGATTCATTTCGACACTCTTCAAATTCGTCGTAAAGCTTCGAAGGCACTAATCGTTGCTGATGTACTGTTTTATCGAATAGACTAATTTTCACTGCTCGCCGATATTCCAGTCGAGGTTCGTAGCCGTGTCTTACGAAACATCTCCCTCCTTAGATTTCCACACAGGGGTTTGTTTTTGATTTTAATATGTCGCAAGACTATACAAGAAGGCAGTTTTTGTTAGCGTTAAGATAGACTATTTGTATTTCGACACCAAATTAGTCTGTTGATAACTAATCAAATAAATATAAAAATCAAGAAAGCGAATGAATTTGCGAAAATTTCTGAGAAAGATTTTTTAGCATTCCGCAACAACTGTCTATCTTTTGACTGTGCTGGAGACATACCCTTCAACGCGTTACGTCTTCTGCATTAACCCTGGTGTTATAACTCACTTCCTGGACATAGCGAAAAAGCTTCTGGAGCTGTGTCCGGAACCGTTCGTAGATAAAGACCATCTGGGCGCTGCAGTTGCTCACAAAGTGAATGAAATTTGGGCAGTAGTGCTCAATACCGTCTTCAAAGACGTTGCTCGTCGAACAGGACAGTGTTTGAACCAATTTTGGCTAGAACTGATTGGTCATTCCAAGAAGGAGCGGCCAAATTTTAAAACATTAATTAAAAAGGTGCTCATTCGATCGCACGGAAATGCGACTATTGTGTGAGGATTTTCAGTAAATGAAAAGTGTCTGGTGGTAAACCAAACTGAAAAAGGTTTGGTAGCTCAGAGAACTGTCTACGAACTATCAACGACGTTGAAATCACGAAGTCATTGATACAATATGCACATAATTTTGTAGTCGAAGACTTCGAGTGCTTAACTTGTTTTCTTCGTTATTTATGCTTTTACAAACTTTGTTCTCGTCCAAAGCAGAGTACAGAGTATGCAAGCCCGATTTGTGGCTACTATTCGTCATTGTGTGATGATGTGATGATGTGAACTACCATCTAATGTAGCAAGGCAACTGCCTATAGCACTGGACTGTTTTAATTAAACGATTTGATCAAGGTTGTTCTGTGGTAAATGTTTCATCATGTTCCTGTATGAAGGGCCAAAAACGTATTGTGGCTACACTTACGCGCAACCCAAAGCTACAGGGGTCTAGAGAGAATCTCCTTCCAGAAACAAGTTCGCAGAAACCACACCAAAACCGAGCCCTCGCCAATTAAAAAGTCTCATTAGATGGGGAGAAGAGCCCACCCTTTATTCACGAAATGTTAACAATAGGAAGTTGGCAGTCCCACTCTTCCTATCCAAATCGCTTCAATCGGGTACTCTGATGGTCCCTCCTTTTATCCTAACATATGGTTTTATATAAATATTTGAAAAATTCACCTTACCTTGATATTGAATTCATCATACCTTGAAGCTTGTATCAGTAGGGTGGGGCTTATTTGAAAAAAATAATCGGGCACAAGTTTTCCCATGTGGAAAATGATCTTTATTGTCCATCAGATGACATACTAAAATTTCAGATTTTTTCGTTAAGATTTAGAGGTGCCGAAATGGGCCTAAGTGCAAAATGTCGAACAGTGGCAAATATCGACCAAAACAGATGCATCTCTAAGTAAACACGTAATTTTGTGACCCTAAAGGGCGAAAATTTTGTCGGTTTTGCGGTATCTCTCAACGCTTTTGAGATATAAGCCTCAACAATGAATGTGTGTTTGTACTTACGCCAACATATTTGAACTTTCGCAAGCAACATCTTTGCTGTACATTTATTTATTTTATTTTATTTGACAACATCTTCGACACAAAAGTCGCACAGACTGGTTAATCGACACTCTTAATTCTATATTTAAAAACTACTTTGCTAACATTAAAATCGAAACAGTCACACACTTCATTGAAACGTCTACAACATAAATCCAGTGGATTGTTCAGGCCGTAATTTGTTCGATGGCTGGGGATCCACAGCAGTTGCCGACTTCGGAGCTGACGAGTAGGTACATAAAACCTCACATTTTCGAGAAGGCTGCTATAGTCGATGTTGCACTTAAGCACGTCGAAAATGAACAACCTTTGCAGCATCACTCGACGACTCACCAGCGGTTGTAAATCGAGGAGTGCGCATCGATGTTCGTATGGCGGTAGGTTCACTGGGTCGTTCCATGGCAGGCCACGTAGAGCATACCTTATGAAGCGCTTCTGGACTCTCTCAATACGAGCTATATGGACGGCATGATACGGAGCCCAAACCTGCACTCCATATTCAAGTACACTGCGAACTAAAGCACAGAACAGGGCCTTCAGCGCATGCACGTCATTGAAATGGGCGTAGGAAACCTAGCATCGCATTGGCTTTCGCAGTTGTCACTGAGATGTGTTCGTTAAAGCGAAGTTTACTATCAAGTATGACGCCAAGATCCTTGATCGACGTAACTCATTCTAATGGCAAGTTTTTCAGCTCGTAGGCAAAAGATACAGTAGTCCGACATCGAGTGAACGTCATTACTTTACATTTCGCCGCATTCATTTGCATTCCGTTCATTTCGCACCAAGTTGAAACACGTTCAATATCAGCGTGCAGTGCACCGCAATCCACAAGCGACTTAATCACGCGAAACAGCTTTAAGTCATCTGCATAGAGCAGTTTCCCAGACTTGAGGCTATCGCACATATCATTGATAAAGAGTACGAATATCAGAGGACCAAGATGACTGCCCTGCGGGACGCCGGAAGGAATATCAAATACATTCGACCTAGCATCGTGCACTTTGACAAAAGCTTTGCGCGCAGACAGATATGATTTCAGCCATTGAATGATCCAAGAAGGTAGTCCCAGGCGGTTCAATTTTTCAATTGCCAATACGTGAGGTACCTTGTCAAACGCTTTTGAGAAGTCAACGTAGATTGCGTCAACCTGACACCGCTTTTCCAGCTCATTGATCACACTGTGGGTGTATGTCATGAGGTTCGACGTTGTTGACCGCTTTTTACGAATCCATGTTGATGCTCGGATATCACAGGTTGCAAGGCAGGATACAGCACGTCGTGTAATAGACTCTCAAAAACTTTCGCTAGGCAGTTCAAAATAGATATCGGTCGATAATTCTCCACGCAATGTGTGTTTCCAGTCTTGTGGATTGGAATTATTGATGCCAGTTTCCAAGCATCCGGAAATACTCCTTCGATCAAGGATCGGTTGAAAATCGCTGCGATGGGAACAGACAGCGACTGAGCACATTCTTTGACAAAGACGGGCGGAATGAGATCGGGACCAGGACCTTTAGATGAATCGACAGCGCTGAGAGCTTTCTGGATATCGTCATCACTGAAAATGACTTGGGGAAATCGAAGGTTATACGATGGAAGACTTTCCAAGTATTGCTGCGACATTGGAGGTGGGTTGTCGTCGTGTACGGAATGAAAGAACTCGGCGAATAGATTCGCAGCTGCAACCGACGAGCGAGAGCTATGAGACTTGTAGGAAACATCAATGGGAACTCTGGCAGAACTCTTGCGATTGTTGATGTAGGTCCAGAAAGAAGAAGGATTTTGTCTGAAATTTGCTTGGATACTGTCGACATACTCACGGAAACGAATCTGTTGCAGATGAGTGTACTCCTCTTCAGCGAGCGTCAACTCACTCGTGTTCGTAGAATTCCTGTTGCGGAAGAACCGTTTCCTGATCTTTCGTAAGCGGTTACGACGATTGCGGAGTTGTGGCGTCCACCAAGGTTGGCTAAACTGCTTAGAAGGCCTACGAGTTTTTTCAGGAACAGTATCCCGGATGATTTGATGGATAGTTCCATAGAAAGTGGTAACTGAGGCTTCGATTGAATTGTTGTTTAGTAGCTGGTTCCAATCCTGGGAGGCGATCGTTGCATTTATGGCCTGATAATCACAGCGGCTGAAGTCCAGATCATTACGCGGCGTGATGCCTGATAGAGAATCATCCTCGCGAGAACGGGCGTCCACAGTTAAAATGAATGGCTTATGATGAGCGTCAATTTTTAGAAGAGCAGATGGAGCCTCGAAGAGATCTATGATACATGGATCACTTACGAATACCAAGTCAAGTAGCTTTCCGTTCGCGTTCAGAAGATCATTCACCTGATAGAGGCCTGCTGACAACATAGACTCAACTAGGGCAAGCTCTTGTTCCGTTGACATATTAGTTGGCAAGTATCCCAAAATCTCTTCATCCAATCGCCAGATTAAATTTGGTAGATTGTAGTCTCCAAAGCATACGATTACATCACGGGGGTTGGCTTGACTTTGAATTTGGTTGACTGATTCCACGTGTCTTGCGTAGCTCTCCGGATAGCTATTTGGTCGAAGATAAATGCAGCAAACGAATAAGGAAAATTGCGGAAATACAACCCGAACAGCCGTTTGTTCCAGACTATCACAATCCACTAGATGTACGGCCTTGCAGTTCAGCTCCAATTTTACAGCAATCAGTACGCCACCACCTCTTCGCAGATTGCTGGTAGAAGCATTGCGGTCGCATCGATGAATAGCGTAGTTACATGCTAATTCTGCGGAAGCGATTTGGGTGTGCAACCACGTTTCCGTAAGAACAACAATATCGAAATCGCTGGCCAGCAGAGAGAGGAGCAGTGTGTTCGTTTTAGTTCTCAGTCCACGGACGTTCTGGTAGTATACGGTGAGTGGTTTAGAGGTGAAAGGACGAATGGGAGAGGGTTCTGAAATTAACACGGCTGGCTCGATATGCTGGTCGTTGGGCCTGCATCCACGTTCTGCACAGGTTTCCAAAAATTCATCGCTCTCGTGCTATCTTCGATGAACTCCCGGAACTCGATTCCTTGCGGCCAGGACAAAGGATCCATAGCTCTCGACTTCATTTCGACACTGATTCCTACCTTAAACGAGATGAATGTCAGTGACGACAATGGCCGACCTCTCGGTATAAGCGGTTTCACAACGGCTTCATCCACATTCAAACAGTCCTTGACCAGTTTTTCGATGTCTGTCTCAGAAACGTCAGGAGAAATTCTTGTGAGATAAACCCAGACTTTGTCAAAGACAAAATTATATACTGAAAAAAAGCAGACAGAAAGAGAGCAAAAGGAGGGAGATTTAGAGAGAGAGAGAGAGAGAGAGAAAGAGAGAATGATCTTATAATTGAGAATACACATGGATTTTGAACTTATTTCAACGTATTTATGTATTGATTAATATTGGACTCAGAAAATTACATGTCATGTCGAATACTGTTTAGCAATAGTACTCTTCATCAAATTAACAAAGTTTTGGTTATTAAAATTCACGATTACAATAAGGTTTTGGAGGGGGGGTTTCGTTTTGAGTTATGTTGCCATTATAATCTTGAATCAGTCTGATTCCAACAAGTTTCTCGCTCAGATACCACATGCGTGAAGAAAACTTATTTTTAGCACTGTTTGCAGCAGCCAAATTAATAGTTTGGAATTCTTGAAGCCTTGAGATCAATAGAAGATCTATTATAAGTGCCAACGTAGGACGAGTTGCTGAAACTGCCTCAATGTACATTGATACCAGAAAAGTACAAATATCCAGAAGTCCTGAAGTTTCCTTCCTTGAAAGTTTGAATTGCGCTCGAAATAGCCATACTTTCAAGCTATAAATGGCATCCGCCATTCACCTCCTTTTCAGGCTGACGAAATTGCACGATTATAACATTAGTGCTACCAAGAAAGATTATCGTTAATTCAAGCAATTCCAGGTAATCGTCGCGAGGTTGGCCAGTCTGTAAAAAGTTAGGAAGGAAATAAGGTCAGCTTTTGATAGTTAAGCGGAAGATAACTTACAGCAATGTGATTTTTAACGAATGAAATTATTTCTGCTCGACGAGCTGCATTCAACGTAGGATATGTTTTTGGAACACTGAAATTAGATTTATTTACGTTGGGCCATTGCTGCTGAAACTGCTTGAAAATTTTAATTTCAGGACCTGTTGATGTGTGGTAACTGATTGAAGAATGAATTCCAAAATCTGGTGTCGACACGGCAACCAAAGTAACTGCCTCTTGATCTTATGTTCGATTAACGTTGCTGCTCCACCCTTACATTCTGTAAAGTATGACAATGCTTATGATCTATGTTTTCAATTAAAAACAACAATTGTTAATCAGTATTCGACATGACACGTAATTTTATGAGTTCAATATTAATCAATACATAAATACGTTTAAATATGTTCAAGATCCATGTGTACTCTCAATTATAAGATCATTCTCTCTTTTTCTCTCTCTCTCTCTCTAAATCTCCCTCCTTTTGCTCTCTTTCTGTCTGCTTTTTTTCAGTATATAATTTTGTCTTTATAAATGTACAGCAAAGATGTTGCTTGCGAAAGTTCAAATATGTTGGTGTAAGTACAAACACACATTCATTGTTGAGGCTTATATCTCAAAAACGTTGAGAGATACCGCAAAACCGACAAAATTTTTGCCCTTTAGGGTCACAAAATTACATGTTTACTTATAAATGCATCTGTTTTGGTCGATATTTGCCACCGTTCGACATTTTGCACTTAGGCCCATTTCGGCACCTCTAAATCTTAACGAAAAGATCTGAAATTTTAGTATGTCATCTGATGGACCCTAAAGATCATTTTCCACATGGGAAAACTTGTACCCGATTATTTTTTTCAAATAAGCCCCACCCTATTGTATCAGCTTGTTTGGCTAAAAGTAAAATTGGTTAGGGTTCCTCATTCCTCACTTACTGCTTCGACCTTCCTTTGATGTAGGGTCCATATTATCGTCTCGGTGTTTCTGCTTTTGAAGAGCTGACTTTGGTAGCACATATCGAGACTCACAATGTGTCATAAGACACCGCTCACGGCCATGGGATAGAGAAGAGAAGAGGAGAAAGGAGATAATTAGTAACTAGTAACATGCTATGCGCATGTGAGATTTTCATGGTGATATTCTCACAACGGCCGTTCTGAATGGTTCGACGGATGCATATGAGAGATCATTCCCGATGAGTTTCCACTCGTTTACTCAGAAGACAAGAAACATTTTACTACATGCTACATTTGGGAATATCAGGACAATGATCCCCCACCGCATCTTCAAGTGGTCATTACAAGCTGTCCATTTGGTTCAGGCACTTTTGTACGTTCATGTGGCAGCCTATTCACACATGAAATCTGTCGCAACCAACTCGACAGAACGCGTCCATACCCCTTTCTGAACCGAAGGGCAGGATTGCGGCTACTATTCGTCATTATGCCTAAATGAAAAAAGCCAGAATTCCAGAATGAACAATTTCCTGAGAAACTTATCTTTTTACCCAATTTATATTAACTTATTTTCCCAGTCGGGAAAAACAGTCAAAAATGCGGGAAAAAATCGGGAAAAATGCGGGAATTTAAAAATTAAGATTGTGTGGCCACCCTGAGACAGTTTCTTCCAACTTTTGTTGTTGAAGGGTGTCTGCTGCCGAGATATGTTTTCTAATATGTGTCTTCGTCAATGCCCAAAATTCTTCAATTGGTCGAATTTGCGGGCAATTGGGAGGGTTTATGTCCTAGATGGGAGATTTGATTTTTCAGATATAATCCTAAATAGATTATAGCGTCCGAGCTCCATCACAATATTTTCTATAGTGATGTGTCTAACTTAATGGGTAAATTGAATTGAAGGTGAGTTTGAAAGAAGGGGAACTTGAAGTAGAGCACACGTATCCACTGGTTGACCCTGAATATTGACCAACGTGCTTTTGCACATTTGTTCGAGGATTTGTTAAGCGACAAAATTTCCAAATCCAAAGTTCGGATGCCGTGCTGCTTTAGTACCCGATCTTTTTGTTCATGAATTTGGACACTTTTCAAATCACTCACTAGCATGCAATTATGAGCTTATAAATTTATCATAAAAGCATATAAGCGTTGAATCTGCGAAGGGTTGATTCATCGATTTCTTTTTCATTTTTTTTCAAGTTGTAACATTCCGCTCACTTGCATGTAAGGTGGTGGGAATTTCTTTCGTGATTTGGAAGCGGTGGATTGTGAATTTATAGTTAGATTATTACAGGATGCGGATGGACTGCTTAGGGAAGCATACATTCAGGTTAGTTCGGCGGAAGAGATAAATAGAAATGAGCTTCCAGATGATTTGTTTATAAACACTGGACTCGAAAAAAGTGAGACACACAAAAATGATCACCAAAAATTCATTTAAAATCGGATACTTCTCAAATTTTCAGGGATTAAATAACTATATATTAGCTATGTTTTGGCATAATTTATTTATATAATTTCCTCCCCAAGCTGAATGCTCGTACATTTCTCTTAACACTGCTCATGAGATCTTGGGCGAGGCTTTGTCCATCTTTCTTACACAATTTTTTCCAGTTTTTTTTTCAAAGCTTCATCGGTTTTGAATGTTTTGAATGTTTTTCTACTTCTTCTTCATTATCGCCCAAAACTTTTCGATCGGACGAAGTTCTAGTGTATTTGGCGGGTTCGCCTCCTTCGGGACCACATTAACGCCCTTCGCTTCGTACCAATCCATTACAGGCTTGGCGTAATGGCACGAAGCGAAATCCGGTCAGAACAGCGTGGGACCACGGTGAGAGCGGAGAGAGGCTTGCTGTACCGTCCGCACTCGTAGATCGCCTGCCACAACAGGTACTTATTCGCGAATTTGTCCATCTTTCTCTTCCGGAACTTTTCCGGAACCTCCATGCGGGACGTACCGACAAAAAAATTCGAGGCCGGGGATTTGTTTGGTGTCCGCCTTGATATATGTCTCGTCGTCCATGACGAGACAGCCTGGCTGGACCAGCCACTCACGGTACAGCTTCCGCGCACGCAATTTGGCCACCGTGTTTTGCTTGTCAGTCCGGATTGACGCCTTCCTGACCTTAAAAACACGTAGCCCAGCCCACACACACTCCCACTTCGACGAACTGCGCTTTTGGCCACGTCTCGGGTAGAAAGGTTCGGGTTATTCTTAAAGTACTGCCTTATCTTCCGCGCCTTTTCTGGGTATTCCGTTTTCGGTTTTCGGCCGCTTTCAGCGCGCCGCTCGATGTTCTTCGTCTCCTGGAACATCTTCACAACGCGGACACGGTGGAATGGTGGATTTCAAGCCTTTTGCCGATCCATCTATGCGACTGACCAGGATTATCGATCACCGCGCCCAAGATTTAATTACATTTTTATGCTAGGCCATTTATCAACTAGCCTCAAAATGAAGTCTAGTTCGCCAACATCGATTCTAT
>JASCZW010004735.1:0-30000 GCA_034211315.2 Aedes japonicus
GGGTTATTCTGCGTGGCGTATCAGGTGAGGCGACTATTGTCACCTCGCAGTCACATGACTATTCTCACTCGATTCCCGTAGTCGAGTCGGGTGACGCGAGAGGTTCATTTCTAGGTGAGTGAGAAAATGAATCGCATGTGACTCTGTATTCATTCTAAGAACTGTCAGTTAGCTACATTCTGGAGCAATAAAAGAACAGGGCCTAACCGTATTTCTAATCAAGCCGTTGTAAACATTTTCATTGCAAAAATAGGTTTCCCACACAAATCAATGACACCGTCGTGAAGGGAAACGTTTCCCCTACCCAATTATGCTGTTGTTTAACATGGGTGGCCCAAAACTTTGTGAGAAACGGACTAAAAAGGCATGGTTCAGGAATGTTGTTTGACCATATTCTTTTGTTGCTTCAGAATTTTGTTTTAAAGAGGATAATGTTCGTCTTTTTGCTGCAAATCAATTTTAAATGAAATATAACGCGAAAATTCAATCATGTCCAGGAGCGTTTCGTTGCGAGGAGCGAGTTTGTCGGTGCCGTAAAGTTAGTGATTGCCCTCAAGCTTAATACGGGAAATAATACGGCAACCGGAAACAGATTTTTACTTTGGTTTCTGGATTAGTTGTCATTGTTTGGATTTTTAATTGGCAACGAAAGCTGTTCAAAGGCGCTTCGATTGAAATAATGTAATGGAGTCATCGTTTCATCAGAGCGCTAAGTAGGTGTTAAGGAATTAATCTGAATGCGGTTTAAAGCGTCTGCTACCATGATAGACTTTGCGGACTTGTACATGATTTCATAATTATGTTCTTCAATTCTTAAGTTTTATATTTGAAGTTTTTAGGGAAAGGGCTGATAGTGATAATATCATCATAATCAATGATGTTTGTCGGAGAGAGCAACAGGTGGCATATCATAATTCGATTAAAGGCAGTAATGACAGTGATTGCGAAGTTTTCAAAATACCACCTTCCAGGCACGGGGTAAACGATAACTTACAACGCTCATTTTTGGCATCATGATGCTTCATCTAAAATGAGCATTGTAGGTTAATGTTTATTCCGTGCTTGGAATAGTGTCCCGAAGAGCTGATGCCGTTCCTTACCCTATATATTTTCTTACTTTCTATTTGCACCAATATTCTGTGGTATTGTAGTCTTCCGTAATTTTTATTGATTTTAATTTGTTGTTGTAGTTTTTAGATGAAACATTAGTTATTAACATTAATGACTAATCTGAAGGAATTTATATTGCCTCTCAAGTTGTAGTGTTCCGCTCGTTGTCACGGAGCGTTCCGAATGGTTGAGCGGATTGGAGATGGTGGGATCATTGGGTGTGGGATCGGGTCTCCCTCGGTTGGTGTCAGACCGATGAGCTTGGCAATTAGTGAAGGCACGGAGTTGGCAGGGGGCACGAAAGGGTTCTAGAGACTCTGGTTTCACCAAGTTCTTCAGTGCCGATTTTGGTTGGTTTAGACATTCAGAAAGACTTTACGGGATGCGTTGTTCTTGCAAAATTTACGCGTATCTTGAGAACGGTACAGCTGCTCCATTTCTTCTTACTTCAACTCCTACAGACGACGCTTTTTATCCCGGAAGAGATGAGTATGCTGTCTTCCCGCATAACGAAAAACAATTTGCTATATAGTCAAAACTATATTTTGAATGTAAGATATATTATCACATTGTATGAAATAGTTTAATCTCGTTTTCACCATACAACCACTACATTAACACATATTGTTAATGTATGCCATATTTTCATTAAAAGGTTATTTATTGTCTGCACTCGGTCTGGATTATATACCAACTTTTTGTCAGCAGTACAGCAAAACATTTTTTCGCAAGTGTTCACATTCTAAAACTAGTAGTACACTGTTGACAACAACCAAATTCTAGCTGAAACCGGTCCGAGCGTTGCTACGCTTGCAACTTAAGGAACAAAAGTTAAATAGAACTGGTGCGTTTATGGTTGTATTTTTTTGGAATGAGTTTTGATTAAATATTTCCATTTGCTTCTGTGTTGTTTCGATTATAGAGTTTTTTTTTATTTTGTTTTTGTTACATAAGCAATTCCATTCTCAAATATTTACATCTGAGAATAAAACACAAAACAAAATTATTCCTTTAGTTTCTATATAAAAAGCAAAAAATGTAAGTGTGTGTTTTTCATTTAACCCGTTTCTACCAGCGAAAATTTTTCTCTTGCATAACCTTAGATTATCTTCTTGTACATAATGTAGCACTGAGAGTAGCACACGAATATCGGTTTCTTGATTAAGAAGGGGTTCTGCTATCAGAATATGGGTCTTACCGAAAAAATAACCCTTTTGTGCTTTAATTTTAGTTACATAATTCTCATGTGTGGTTCAAATTTGTGTTTTATTTGTATGAGAGCGCTTCCACCCTCCTTTCTTCTCAGAGGGGAAATCTCAAACCACCATGAAAACATTTCTTATATTCAAAACCTCCCCTTGCTAAATTTGGTTTCATTTGCTTGCTTAGTTCTCGAGTTATGCAGAAATTTCAGTTTCATTTGTATGAGCCCCCCCCCCCCCTTTAATAGAAACGAGGGGTATCGAGCCACCATATAAGCAAATCCTGCCTTCCAAAAACCCCCACATGCCAAATTTGGTTCCATTAGCTTGATTAGTTCTTGAGTTATGCAAAAGGAGGGGGGAAGCGGTCTCGAACCATCATAGAAATATCTCTTGACTTCAAAAACCTACACATGTCAAATTTGATTCCATTCGCTTGATTAGTTTTCGTGTGATGCAGAAGCTTGTGTTTCATTTGTATGAAAGCTTTCCTTTCCAGTGGGGGAGGAGTCTCAAACCACCATAGAAAAACATCCAGCCTCAGAAAACCCCATATGCCAAATTTGGTTCGATTTGCTTGATTACTTCTCGAGTTATGCAGAAATTTGTTTTTCATTTGTATGGGAGCCCCTCTTTCAGATGGCCCTAAAAACCATACCGCATACATATTTTCACGCCGTTCGGTTTTGTAGTTTCCGAGTCTATACGGGTCAGACAGACTATAGATATGCAGATAGACAGCTATACGACAACAAAGATTCCTGCCAGATGTCTTTCTGCCTTTGACAAATATTTTGTGATTGTACAAATAGTGTACAACAAGCTTTAATTTGATTTGTATACCTGCTTCTAGATTACAAAGCCAAATAAAATAAACTTACCTTACTTCAAAATCCGCAATAGTCAATTATTAATGACATTCCATAATTTGCTTGCTGGTGATGCCGGATATCTTTTGAAAATTTTATTTAATTGCATCGTTCCCTTCATCAACTCGCACACAAAGCTCCGAAAAACAAGCAAAATTTAATGAAATACATCCAAAAGCCGAAATGATGGCTAAACGATCTATTGGATTCATCAAAAATGTTTTCCGTACAATAGGTGCAAAACAGTTGCATTACAAAACACAAACGGCTGCTAATATAGTGAATGTATGTTGTGCTTTACACAGCCTGAACCCTCTCTATAATGTATCAATGAGTGATGAAGATCTCAAAGCAACAGACAATAATAATCTCGTCATTGATTCTTCCTCCGAAGGTGATGTTGACATGACTGCGAGTAATATAAAACAAGAAATCACGTCTTCTATTATTTAAAACTTTTAATATATTTCGAATCAAACAATCCATCAAAGAAAATACAATTAATAAAGGACTCACTTGACTAGTTAGTAATTTAATAATAATATTGAAATCACCCGAAAGAAACTAAAAAGAAAAGTTTATTGAATGCTTGGATTCGAACTCAATAATTTTATCCCACTCGATCAACTTCCAACCCATATTGTACTACTGTAGTAACAGTGATAAAGTTGTAAAGCTTACCATTTATGACTATTGCTACTGGCAAGTCAAATCCTTTATAAACGGTTGCATATATGTGTAAGCTAGTTAAATTAATCTTAATCTTTACTATCGGGCATAGCTCGGTATCTATTTTTTTTTTCGAAGAAGTTGTGTGCGCTCTCAATCTGAATAAGCCGCTTGGTACATAAGGAGTGTTCGTTCTGTTGTTAACGAAAATATTTTGATGTCATTATGGAACGGTTTCAGTGAGAAACTGAACGGACGCCTGCGGAATTAGGTACAGGCGACTCGTGAGGTAGTAAGTGCTCTCAAGGACATGGAGCAAGACAGGTAATTGTTACCCATTGTATTTATATAAATAAAATATATTTTTAATAGTTTTGCGTCGACCACCAGTTTAATTGGTTGAATCGGCTGTGTCGACGCTTCGTTCCGCAATATTTTGTTATCGGGCGTAGCGTTTTGTCTATTGTTTCGGTTGCCTATTGTTCTTTGCGCGAGTGATCGAGTGAGAAAAGTCGTGGTTCGCCGGATAATGGGTCGGTGGTGAATACATAATTTATTGTGATCAAAATTATTCGTTTGTCATGCTCGTCGAGCCACCCTATCTTGGAACAAATAAACCACTGTCCCATTTTTTAAGTGACTACAGCAGCATCTGTACTGTTGGTGTAGATCGGTTCAAGTTAGTTCTCAGGCGTTGAGATGAATTGACTTGTTTTCCTAATGAAATACCACTATCACACTCTGTGAGTGGCCCCAATAGCATCCCTAGTAGCACACATGTTGCCATTCGGTTGAGATAACATAAATATGACTTGGTTAGTCATAATCAAGTAACTACAACTAATTATGACCTTAGTGTGCTACTTCAGATCCTTACTGTTGGTTTAAACCGGTCGAGATCGGCTTTTTAGAATTATTAAAAACCACTTTGTTTTCCCAATGAAAAACCACAATCACACTTTGTGAGTGGCTCCAATGGCATTCTTAGGGCATCTTCAGCGGCGGTCTGTTTTTAAAACAAGTTTATACTTGATTTGTATCAGCAAAACTTGAATAGAACTAGCTAAAATAGACCAACTTTGCGTTCCCGCACCGGTGTTGTATTTCTTGTTGCTTAACCCGCCAACACCTGTCATCCTGTGAATCATCCAACATCAGAGATCAGAAGTTTGTTTTTCAGAGATCGCAGATTTTTCTCAAACATTTTGCCATTGATTGGTTTGACCAAATAATGTTTAATGCCAGTTGTGCATCGTTAGCTCGAATATTTGTTCTTTCGTTTGGCTGAAGGTGATTGTGTGAATGCATGCATTTCATGAAAACGATATTAGATGCTGATTTGTGGTTAGGCAGCGGATAAAGAAGGGTCGAAACGGAAAGGGTCGCGTCCTGGAAGACGCCCCAACAATGATCGTGATTTTCGTTCTGGTCATCAGAAGCTGTTCCAGGCAGAGCTGGCAAATCTCACGGCCATCATTTGACAATGAAAAAATAGGCAATCTCACTGTCACGAGAAGAAATGAACTATCATGAGATTTCTTGTCATTCTCACACCATCATGCAGTCATGAGATTTTGTCTCATGCGATTTTGTTTTACAAATTTCTAAAGTTTACCTAAAATTAGCCGAGCAATAATATGTAATCAACAAAGTGGACGTTTTATTTCAAGTTTTGTTATGAAAATTACAATTATATCAATAAATGTGTTCGTAATAACGATGACCAAAACACTGTCAAGTGCTCTCATGACGAAAAATTCGATGAGATTTGAAAGAAAATCTCCATCATCGTTTTCTCGCCCGATGAGATTTTCAAACGTAGTTCGGTAAAAATCATAGGTCATTTTTCATTGAAAATGACATTTGCCAGCCCTGGTTCCAGGACTACTTTAGCGACACATCAACCTACGACGAGAAGCACTTTCTGCGTTTCCGCATGCTAAGGGAGGTGTTCCTGGACATTATGTGACAACTAGAGTCAACTAGAGGCTTCTCCAAATTTTATCTGTATGAGCTATTTGCAAGTGCTTATCATAGCCAATCTATTAATAAATCGATGGTTTACATTGAAGAATTCATTACTTTTCATTTCCGAGCAATCGAAATACTTCGAGCTAGTCAACGTTTTCCGGAAAATGCAGTGGCTGTTAAAAAAAACTGAGACAAGCATTCTTTATTAAGGAATGCAACGAGAAGGCAATTCACTAGCACCGAGGGCAACATGAGGTAAATATCAGCATCCGAGGCGAGCACTAACTTTTTACCAAATTTCTGTCCGCCACCAGCATCACACGCAGCAATATTTTTTTTTATTATAACCTATACAGTTTCTAAGCTGTAAGCGAGATTCAACTAGTTATACACTTGCCACGATAAGTTTGATATGACATTTGGTAGTTTGTATAACGAAAAGTTACACAACTCTTTTTATAAAGTCAGAAACATTCGAGGGATATGGATTTAATGTCGGTCTATAAGCATCAAATTGGGTATATTCATGGATGAAACTTCGTCCCATTCGATGGATTTATTACTAAATGCAATCTTTGTAAGTTTTTTTTCCTAATTTTATGAATTAAGGCATTGATAGCTGTATTCGCTTTACTTAACGCAAAGTTTCACAAATCAAACTAAAGTAAAACTATTTCGAAACACTTAAGTGATGTTCATATATGTTTATCAGCCATTCAATAATGAAAACATTATAATTCACTATACAACGACTTTGTTCCTTCGGTTTGTGTTCAGATGAGCCACTTGAATATAAACAACCCCAAATTCATTTCCCCTTAAATTTTACCAATAACAACCTTTTTTACTACGTTATTGATACAACAGGCCATAGTTGGGAACATACAAAAAACATGTCCCCAACATTGGGTCTACGATTTTCTTGTAAAATCATTGTAATTTCAGCTATGTGAATCGTTAGTTTGTAACGTGTAACTATTTTCTGTACATTCAGACTGCATTACTCACTTTATAAATTCAATTATGCCAAATTTAGATCACTTGAAGATCGGGTAAATCATCTATTCAGCTTAACCAGTGAAATCATGATGCCTCAAAAGTTCAAGAAATCGAAAGTGAACAACTGTAAGTTGAATAATGCTGTCTCAATTGCTTCCGATTACATCGGTCATCCTTATAGCAGCATAATTTTGTTGATGATCGCTGGATATATGACACTTTCGATACATAGGCCGAATGAACGAGCTAGGCTAACATTACATCCCGTTACCCTACTCAATAGAATTGTGTTAATGTTTAGTAAAAGCTGAAATTTTACTAAGTAATTGGTATTATCAAGTAGCGTGTATCTTGTTCCAAATTGCGGCAGATTTAAAATAATGCAAAATAGATCCAGTATAAAACAAAATTTACAACACCGGTGCAGCGATGCCCTTACTGTTGGTTTAAATCGGTCCAAAACGGCTTCCCAGCAGTATTAAACATTTTCTCGTTTCCCAATGAAAACCACTATCACGCTTTGAGAGTGGCCCCAATAGCATCCCTACTGTTGATTTTAACCGGTCATAATCGGCTTTTCAGCGTTATCAAAAAATCACTTTGTTTTCTCAATGAAAAACCACCATCACACTTTGTGAGTGGCCTCAATAGCATCCTTACTGTTGGTTTAAATATTTCACTTGACAGCTTATCGTTAATCAAAATGAACCCTGCTGCTACCCAATCCTGTTATCGAAAATCCCAGTGATTTCTCGTGGGAGTGCAGAGGTGTTCTCGGCTTCCAATAAAGCGAGTGTCACGTCAACATATTCCTACCCAGGCGCTGGTATTGCCTTAGTTTGAGATCACCAGTTTTTACACATTGAAGATGTATGTTAGTCCCTCGCATCATCTGTTGGTTCTCTGTGTAATTACAGCTGATCTGGCAATAACGGAGTAGCAACCTCGGGCGGTCAATCATGCTCATGCTCATGCTATCGTATATCAGCTTTAATTTTGCTTTATCAAACATATTCCAACGTGGTTTTTTATCCACTTGCGCTTGCAAGAGATCTAACTTTTTTTCGTACTCCAGCAGGAGCAATTTATATTTTAGTTCTTCAGCATTTTGCTTTTCAATTCGTATAGGAATTTTCTTGTTCGAATCGAATCTTTTTTCCTGCAAATAAAATTTGCTAAATTTCAGGCCTTTGGCCACCTGAGGGTACTTTTCCATGGTGGCCACCAAACACTCGAACTGCTTCCTATTTGTTATTTTTATCTTGAAAATGTGAAAAGTTAAGAAAAATTATTAAACAAGACATTTTCTGATAAATTATGTGATAATTTTACTTACTGCTTCGTCTCCATCTTCATCAGGCGTCAATGGTTTAGGATACGCCTTAAAATGTCACTTGTGAGTGACAATTGTCACTCACATACGACTACGAGAATAATGCGAGAGTTCATCGAAGTTCACTCGTGGTGACTTTTCTCACTTTATTCGCCTACGAGAATCGCGTGAGACGGGTGACTCGAGTCGTCTCACCTAAAACGCCACGCAGAATAACCCTGATGATCTCTTGCATTCCAAAACCCTTTGGTGCAATTCTGAATAAAAAATTATTTAACCAAGGCAAAAATAGAATAGCTACTAATCAGCATGGATTTTTTAAAAGGTCGTTCGAGAACCACAAATTTACTAGAACTCGTTAATCATTCTCTGGAAGCAATGAATAATGGAAACCATGTAGAGGTTTTCAAAACAGATTTTAGTGTCGAATTACCTATGCTGATATTTAAATTGCAAAAAATGGAAATTCAGCCCAAACTCCTCAAATGGCTTAATTTATACCTAACTAACCGTGATCAAGTTGTAATATATTTCAAAGAAACCAATTGACACCTATTCATGCCACTTCGGGAGTCCCACTGGCCTCTCATCAAGGACCACTGTTATTCATTCTATTTGTAAATGACTTATCTTTTATTCTTAAGAAACTAAAGTTTTTAATTTACGCTGACGACATGAAACTTCATTTCGAAATAAAAAAAATGCAAATGCCATCAACGCTTTGATGAATGAAATATTGTTGTTCCAAAAGTTTGCTACAACTGAATGTTAAAAAATGTAACTTAATTACCTTCAGTCAAAAAAGGAAACATACCTTATACGGCCTGTACTCGAAAAAAAAAAACATTTTTATCCGTGTGTAACTTTTTTGTCCGTGGGTAAAAATTGATGCAAATCTGGGTATAACTAGTTTGGAGTGAATTGTTTACATGTGCAACAATCGGTTCTGTGGTTATTGAGTTGTCATCGAAACAAGAAGAAAATCGCCGGAGAATTTTGCGCACCGTTGAGACGTGGCGACGTGGCTCTGAAGGCAAAATGTTCCGCCTGGTTCGTTCAGCAAACCATGATACGAGCTGGGCTTCGTGTATTCAAGGTCCGCAAGGTACCGAACCGGCGTGATCAACAAAACACGGCGGCCAAATCCCGCGCAAGGTATCGAGAGTAGTTAACGAAACCGATGTGTGTGGTTATGGATGACGAAATCTACATCAAGGCAGACGCAAAGCGGATACCGTGGCTAGAGTTCTACGTTGCAAAGTCACGGTTTAATGTTCCGAAAGAAATAAGGAAGAAGAAGGACAAATTCGCCAAAAAATACTTGCTCTGGCAGGTCATAGCCAATGCGGTAAACTGAGTAAACCGTACATCACAACGGGTACCACCAACAGCAAAATTTACCGCACCGTGTGCCTTCAGAAGCGTCTGTTGCTCTGCCAGTGGTCCCACGGAGGCGAGACATTATTTTGGCAAACCCCCATATTCACCAGAGATTCTTCCGGTGGAAAGATTTGGGGCCATAATGAAGGTCAAAGTTCGAAAATCTTCCAAGTTGTTTAAGAACAAGTTGGAGTTGAAGAAAGAACGGATGACAGTAACCAAAAAGGTCGGCTCCACCATTGCACAAAATGTTATGAGCGGTCTTATGTAAAGGTGCGCGCTTTATGCGATGGAAAAGCAATTGAATAAAGTAATTATTCATTCCCTGAAAGTTTCAAGAAATTCCGACCTAAAATAAATTTTTGGCGAACACTTTTGTCTGGTGCATTTTTTTCGAGTACAAGCCTTAGATGCTCTAGGCAACATTCTTCCTTTAGATCAATTTATACTACAGGATGCGAAAAAATATGCTTTTAGGATCAAACGGTCCATGAATTTCTTCCATGGAGATCTTATTGGACACTTGCGTATTCCAAAAGAGTTTTCGATAAATCCTTTAATATTGATAATTGAAGATTGTGTGCTTAGGAGAAACTACTTTAATCATAAATTCATAGTCGTGCTGATTGGGATAAAAGAGAACCGGGTTTTTGTCCGGGCTCAACAGTCTTCTACATATACAGATGGTTCAATGCAAAATAGTTTGGTAGGGGCTGGTATAACTGGTTCTGGGATAAACTTGCATGTGGCAATGGGAAGATATCCCACAGTGTTTCAAGCTGAAATATATGCCATACTCGAATGAGCATCAATCTGTATGAAAAGAAATTATAAAAATGCACACATATGCATTCAATTTTGTTTAGATAGCGAAGCAGCTCTGAATCCTTTGAAGTCCAAACATTCCCATCTAAACTGGTGTGGGAATGCGCACAATTTTTACAGCAATTGCCTTGTCGCAACATGGTTAACCTCGATTGGGTTCCTGGTCATTGCGGAATCGAAGGAAACGAAAAAGCTGATCAGTTGGCAAAAATAGGGTCATCCATGCAATTCATAGGCCCCGAACCATTTGTTGGATTATCTTCTGGCGCCTTTAAAATGGAACTAAAGAACTAGGAAAAGGAAAAAGTTCAGGTTAACTGGAATAGTGCCTCCAATGACCGGCAATCCAATCAGTTCATTAAGCCTAACGCTTCTCATACGCAAAAGTTACTTAAACTTTCGTAACACGACTTGAGCACATACACTGCTTGATAACAGGACATTGTCCGAGTAAATATCACCTGAAAATCATCAGTAAACTTCATGAAGATAAATGCCGCTTTTGTGGATTAGAGAGTGAAAGCTCTAAGTATTTAATGTGCGACTGTGTTGCACTATTTAATAAACGATGCACATTTTTTGACAAAGGGCTCATTGAACCCTGTGAGGTCTGGTACGCTGCTCCCAATCAAGTAGTACACTTCATAAGAAATGAAGTACCTGCTTGGGAAAATTGCTTACTGCCGTAGTGGTAGTTACTCCAATTAGAAACTAAGCATTGCGATAATATGGCATAAATAAAAAAGGAGGATAAGCCACAATAAATCAAATCAATGGTTGCAGTAGCAATACGTCCCGAACAAGGGGAAAACAAACTACACTAACTTAAGCCTAGTTCACCAGCAATCTGATGATCTGATGGGACCACCCTAGACAAGATTTTCTGAACCTTTCCAGTATTATAAATTTCCTATCGCTTAGGGTCTGTATGAGATAAGCTTCGAAATTTCTGGTTCTCAGAGGACAGTTTAAACTCATCCGAAGGATTTTGTTCTGAACTACCTATAGTTTCCGATGGTGGCAATTGGTGCGGCTCTCCCAGATTGGCAAACCGTACTCAATCACGGGAAGAATGATTTGTTTCTGAACTGCCAGTTTGATTTTGGTCGATAAAGTGGGCTTTCTGTTGATCAGCGAATACAGAGATTTAAACGTGCTACATTTAGTTGAAGTTTTGTGTACATGCGATCGGAACAACAATTTGCTATCAAGGGTGATACCAAGGTAGACTACTTCACCGGACCAATCGATCGGTGCGTTACAGAGCTAGACTGTGACATCTCCTGGCGGAATAAGTCGAGATGATTCGGAGTGCGGAAATACAATCGCCTGGATTTTAGCTGAACTGATGCAAAACTTCCAGCTTTTGAAATATTAGGATAGAATATTGAGGCCTGTTCGCAACCGCGAATAGATGAGACCAACATTCCTCTGAAGAATATGCCGACGCAGTTGTCACGTGACGTTTCCGTGGACGAATCAACACAGCAGAAATATTTTCCTATTCCCCTTCCCCTTCTTTGTGTTTTGTTTTCACTAACCCCGAGCAAGCCGCGGGCAAACGGCCTCCTCCACTAACACTAGTAATAAGAACATAAACCAATCAGCATTTAGCTGCGCAACTGTACTGATTCACCACTTATTGCGCAGTTAGTTCCTTTTTATGTATATATAAGCAAGCGCATAGCGCGCCCAAACCACTTGTTAACGAAAAGTAGAGTAATAAACACTAAGAAGTAAAAACTGCTCATTTTTTCGATTGAAGAAACGTCCCTGATCGGTCCTGCTCGTTGGTCGTTGGCAGAGCGTCCGCCTGCTGGAGTTCCTGTGTCCTGTGATTGAAGTGGACATTTGCTGTTCCTTCCACTGCTTGGTGGCGTCGTAGCTCAATAAAGAGTTGAATCACCGGAGTTCTTTTCAGAGCTGCCGGTCCCGAGTGAACGACGTCGTCTTGCAGGTGGTATTGCCTATCCGAGGCCAACGAGCATCAGTCGTAGCAGTAGAAGTTAGATCCAAATTAACGTTGGCAGTAGACCCAACAAGGCCTTCTTGAAGAATTCCAGTCAGAGCACGTATCATACAACGATCGTAGATGATGAACACCTGACGTGAAGATGTTGAATAGGATAGGGCCTAGAAGGCTAGCCTGGGGAACACCAGCATCAACGATAATCGGTTTAGAATGGGAATTGACAAGACTTGGAGTGATCTGTTCAACAGACAGATAGTTTTTGATGATCTTAACTAGATAGGCAATGTCAAACGACTTTTCGACGTCTAACAATGCCATGGTAGTGAGTGAGTGATCTTTCCTGAACCCAAATTGTTTCTGAAGGAAGGTTTTGTCCTGGTTTGTGAACTCCCGTGATCGGCTGAGAACCAGCTTTTCGAACAGCTTCAAGAACAGCGAGGATCTTTGGCAGGCTTGCAAATAGGGATTACTTTGGCTATTTTCCAGCAAGATGAAAACTAGCCAAGCGTCAAACATCAGTTCAAACCTGCTGAATGTGTAGGAAGAAATCAGCACTCAAGTTTTTCAACTCGTGGTTGACGACTCCATCAACACCAACAGCTTTCATGGCAGCTATCACCTCATCAGCCGATAAACAACCATCGTCAGGGACAACTATGAGCAGACAAGTCTCGAAATTGCTTCCGTAATCATAGGCTCATGTGGGTTCATAATAGATTGGCCAAGGTTGATGATTTCGCCAAATGTTCACATACACAGAAAAAAAATCTGAGTTTTCATTATGATTTAAATATCAGAACATGTGAAATTGTAGCTCTAACAAAGACTAGCTTTTGCATACATCATAATCGACAATGTGGGGAATGTCTCAGAACTTACCATGATTTCAAATTTATATTTGTGTGGATTGTAACGCTCACTGTAGGTACTTGATATTGAACAGACATTCACACTAAAGGGCGATACGGTCAAAATTTGGTCAATACCAACTTGACGTATTTCTTTCAATTTTGCATTTAAAAAACCTGAACACCCTTCATTTTGAAGGTGTGTGTGTGTAGAATGTTGCTCCTATTTTGATTTTGGAATTCACTCTTCAGTTGTCAAAATGCCGTCCAAGCAAGGAGAGCAGCGTATCAAAATTTTGCTCGCGCATCGCGAAAATCCGAGCTACTCGCACTGGCTCCTTATGGCGACACATCACGATTGACGATCGTTGGCGCAGCAGAGCAAAAAATATATATTAAATATCAAACGGGAGAGAGAGAGAGACTCATAGGGAGCCGTTCCGCGAACGATATTGGATGTCTTGTCGCTGCCGGCGATCATATGTTTTCCATCTAGACCTGATTCTGTCAAGAATGCCGCACAACGACGGCAGCGATCACGATGATGATGAGAATGTTTAATATCAACTTTATTAGTGCCGTTTCTTGACCTAACCCGGCGCATCTGGCATTGCTGGCTTGTCAGTTCCAACGTGCCCAAAACCGACAGAAGATGGCGCTGCGCAGTCCGAAATCACCATGGCAGCCATTTGTTTACATCATAAATCATTCCCACCCGAGCAGGATTCCGCGTATTTTCAACTTAAAAATAACCATTTTCACTTTCAACCGGCAGCCGGAAAGGTGTCAAAGCTGAACTTATTTTTGAACATGTTTGATAAAAGAAGAGTAGAAAAAAAAATAGTCGCTGCCAAGTTACCGACATTCGCAATCATTAGTTCGCTCATCCAAAGGAATAGAGGACTACGCGCGGTGTAGTTTCTGCGGCAAAATATTCATCATCATTAATGTAGCAAGGGAAACGGACGAAAGAAGTGCGCTAATTAAGTGCTGAGTTTGTGATCGTTCGCATGAAATGCTTCGATGGATATCGTCAACATTTAATCCCAAGTGAACTGAATCCAAGTCGAAGTCGAACGGGACGCAGTAAGGTGCACGTGTTCGTCGTCATCGGAATGGATCTCATCTCATCAAACTGCGTTGCAGCAACCAGTGTTGCCAGCCACTCGCGAACGCTTCCAAGGAAATGCTAGCAATCCGTCAGAGCCCGCAAAAAATGCACTTGTTCACTGCCGATTCGGTTGGTTGCAGGTCCCGGTTGCCCGTGAACGTCTAACAAAGAAGACGCAGACACGCGGTTGCGGATGGCACACTTGTTGTTGTGCCGGGTTCGGTGGTTTGCTGCAGCAGAGGCATCAGCATCAGCATCGGCTCGAGATCGACCCACCCGCGTCGTAAATAGAGCGGAATAAAGACACACTCCGCCTTATCTGGCTTGGCACCACCACACGACCGTTTGGGTTTGGTTGATGATGCGGAAATTGGTAATGAGCGATTTAGCTTCATTGTGAAATTGCTTAAATGAAAATCCATTGAAATTTTCTTGGTAGGTGACTTTAGGGCAAACGCTGCTGAATGTAGATTGTAAGGTACACGGGAAATTTGGATGAAACAGGTTTTTGGATAATAAAATATTTCATACTTCAACATATTCTTTTTTTAGTTCTCTAAACTTTGATCAACGTTTCTTAAATTTTCGATCCCTTCCGAAATCCAAGATCTCGACAAATTTTATTTGTCGGAAAAGGATTTGATTCTTTTTTTAAGACCTCGACATGTCAAAGATAAGAAGAAAGTGTCGAATGTCTATCCCCCGAGCTATTTTTTCTGGTTTGGGAACACGAAATAGTCGCTTGGGTTAAATTTGGAGAATATCCACCATATATGTAGGGAGCAGTTCACGGATTTTCACCATGGAAACTGCACATGTCGTGGTGGAAAAATACGATTTTCATGGCCATATATGATCATGTTGTTTTTTCAAATCCTCATTTAATCGACCCAACGAGCTGGCTAATATTCGTCAATGGTTGTTTTGGTTATTGGTTATTTGTTGCCATGATTTTTTTAGCTGACATACCCACCTTGGCCTTCGTTGCCGCAGGTTAAAGGTTGTACGGCCCGGGTACTATTTTCAGAAATTTGAAAAACCTCGGAGTAACGCAGGATTTTGTGTTCCGAACCATCCGAAGGTACCGTGACACCTGGTCGATGGATGACCGGAAGAGATCCGGTCGTACTCGTACGGTGCGGACTGTACGAATTTTTAAAGTGGTCAGGGAACGGATTAGATGAAAATCACAGCGCTCTGTACGTAAAATGGCCGCAGATCTGAATGTTTCAGAGATCGTCAATGCACAATATACTGCAAAATGACATCGGATTCCAAGCTTTCAAGAAACGAAAGGTTCCATTCCAAGCAGAAACGACTCGAAAGAGCTAGTCTGCTTTTGTCGCGGCACGGTGGGGAAGAATTTATCTTTTCAGACGAAAACTTATTCGTCTTGCAACAATCCCACAATGTCCAGAACGACAGATTGTGGGCTCTTTCTTCTAGAACTGTTCCAGAAAGTGATAGGAATATTCCACGGTTCCAAAGTGCTGCGTCAGTGCTGGTTTGGGAAGGAATTTGCAAGCGAGGCAAATTACCACTGGTTTTCATCGAAAAAGGCGTTTAAGTGAATGCCGTATTTTATAAAACGGAAGTTTTGGTGAAACTTGTGTTTGAAGATGATCTATGTGTTGTCAGAAGGACGGAGCGCCATCGCATACTGAAATCTCGTTCAGGGCTGGTGCCGAGAAAATTTGACCGACTTTTTGGACAAGAATGAATGGCCTCCCAGTTCACCAGATTTGAATCCCTTGGATTATTTCGTATGGTCATTAGGCTGATGCAAATTTCTAAATTTTTGCTACCCTAAGCTTAATCGACGCCAATTTGGGTCCTGATAGTCCCCAAAAAATTTGAACACATTTGGTTTTAATTTGAGACATCCAGGCTCGAACATTTTTTCCCCAATTTACTGTGTAAACTTTTAAAAGCAAACCGTTGGAAAAACAACGCCGTTTAGTCTAGGTTTCACCAAACTAAAATTGGCAGGATATCAAATCTCAAGGTGGGCAAGTGGCGCCATCAGCATACGATTCACCAAAACTAACGGAAACGAGCTGTAATTTTAAAATGGCAGTTACAAAAATTTACACACGATGGGCACTCCAGCTTGGATGTCTGTTCTCTGTGTTTAAAGTTTGTATGGGAATTAGTATGAAGAATCTCAAAATAACATTTCCAGATCCCTAACACCTTGATATTATGTCTTTAAACCAAATCTAATATAGATTCACATAGTGTAAGTTGTCAACTATCAAATGCCAAAGATACCTGATATGTAAATTTTATACAAATTGTTATTCAATAAAAAAAAATACAAACTTTAAGTATGATGTTTTATTCTTATTTTTGTTTTCTTATTATTTTATATATCTCATATATTTTATATATATATATATATTTTATATATATTATATATTTCTAATTTCTAATTTCTAATTATTTTATTTGTTGAATAACTATTTTTGTACAAAATTTACACGTCAGGTATCTTCGGCATTTTGAAAGTTTGCAACTTACACTTATATGAATCGTAATTAGATTTGGTTTAAGGACATAATATCAAGATGTTAGGGATCTGGAAATGTAAGTTTGAGATTGTTCATACTAATTCCATACAAACTTTAAATAGCGTGTGCAACGCCAAATTAAAACCAAATGTGTTCAAATTTTTTGGGGACTATCAGGACCCAAATTGGCGTCAATTAAGCTAAGGGAGCAAAAATTTCGAAATTTGCATCATAACTGTCATAAATAAATGTCGTGTATTGAAAAGGAAGTGAAAATTAAGATTCTGGACACATGGCTAAATGAGAAGGGTATTACTATGCGAAAATCGGCGAAGCGGTTTGGAATTCATCATGCGAGTGTTAAAACCATCATTAATAAGTTTGGGGAACACTATTCTTTGATGAGCTACCAGGAAGAGGCAGAGAACCCGGTTCTTCCAACCCGAAACTGGAGCAGAAAGTGGTATCTCTAATCATGAAGAACAAATCAATGTCAATACGTGATTTGGCCAAAAAAGCAGGAACGAGTGTCGGAATGATCCAGCGTATCAAGAGGCGAAACCACCTGAAGACCTACAAGAAGCAGAAAATCTCGAAACAAAGTGCAGAACAGAAGAAGCGAGCAGCAACAAGGGCCCGGAAATTGTATTCGCGTCTTTTGCAGCGTCCGGATGCATGCGTTTTGATGGACGATGAGACCTATGTCAAGGAGGACTCAAAAACCCTTCCAGGTCCACAATACTTTACTGCCGTCGTTGGGGAGGATGTGAGCGATGCGGACAAGTCGATTCAAGTGGAGAAATTCGGTCGAAAGGTACTGGTATGGCAAGCAATATGTTCCTGTGGTTTGAAGTCAACCATTTTTTACACTACCGGAACTATAAATGCGGAAATCTATCGATCTGAGTGTCTCCAGAAGAGATTGTTGCCTTTATATAAGAAGCATAGTACACCTTCACTGTTTTGGCCGGATTTAGCGTCGGCTCACTATGCCAAAAAGGGTATAGATTTCGTTGAGAAAAATATCAATCCACCAAATTGCCCTCAGCTTCGACCCATCGAACGTTACTGCAAGAAGACTTCAAGAGCTGGTAAACAGCTAAAAAATTTAATGGCTCAAGCGTCCAAAAAATGCGATGCAACACTTGTCCGGAGCTTGATGAAGAGCATTCGATCCAAAGCTCGAAAATTTGTGAAGGAATAACTTAAATTTCATCCGGTATTCATTATGTTCAAGTTTAACCTCGTACAATAAAGGATCAATTTTTTGTATGAATATAATATCGGGTTTCAACATAATTTGAAAGAAAGTTTGTTGAAAGCTTATTTTCGATACACTCCTTACACACGCAGAGGGATACATAGGCGCATTATGGCTGGAAATCGTGCTTACTTGGAGATTGAAAAAAGTTCGACAAGTACATACTCAACCAACAACAAGACATTAATTAGAGCGGTACGCTTCAACTTCCGGCACCTCCTCTATGCTACTTTGAAGCCAAAATTTATACAAAGTGGTCACCTCTATAGACAGTTGTGAAAACAAGCTAATAAAACCTTTATTAGTTCACCTAGATTTTGAAAATGTGAAAGATGTTATAACCACTTGAGAACCTTTATAAAACATATTGGCTGCTATGGAAACCAGCATACGGCCAAATGACCACAGCTGTCAAACTTCAATGTGATATTATGGTTGGTTATTGTTGTTCTGCTTTGTTCGATTCTGTGGTCTTCTGATTCATTAAGCAGTAAATAATATGTATGATAAAAGTGGAAGTTTTTTTTACAGCGTATCATGCTCTATATAGTACGCGCTTTTAACTATATTGTAAGTATACACGCTAAGAAAAAAGTACTCAAAGTTAAGTAAAAAACAAGTGAGGTTACCAGTTGGGTGAATTAAAAATATTCTGTAGGTAGAATTCACCCATTTAGTCAGTTATGATAGATAAACCTAAATCTAACAATTTTTGTTGTTCGATAAAAAAAATGGCAGGTTTGTTTATGTCGCGAATTACAACATCGTCAAATATTATCAACAATGTTTGAAAACTTAATGAGGACCATTAACTATTGTAAACTGGTACTTCCAAAGCTAATTTGTTAATATTTAAATCTGAAGACCAAAACAACTTAATTTTAAGCTGAAGCTGTTCTGTTCGCGCAATGATCGGTTGAGTATTTTCAACTTTATTTTGGTTAAAAATCGTAGCACCCGTTGGCGGTGTAAATAATGATCGATTAACTGTTTACCCCTGTGATTTAATATTCTGTTCAAATTAACATGTTCCATTCCTTATGGTTAAGAAAGTTTCACCCAATCAATTCGATAATTCAGTAGGTAAGTTTCACCCATTAGCACTTGAAATCTTAGTACCCAATATAAGGTAAATTTTACCCATTGGTATTTGAAGTTAATGCACAAACCATGCAATTAGGGTGAAAAGAACTTAATTAAGGGTATTTTTTTCTAAGCGTGTGGGTACGATGCATGCCAAACATTAATGCGCTTTGGTAATTAATTAAAGACAAATGTGTTCGATAAATTAATCACTAATTTCCTGTAAGTAGAGGTAAAGAGATAGAAAGAGAGAGAGAGAGAGAGAGAGAGAGAGAGAGAGAGAGAGAGACTACTTCTCTTCTGCTGAGCTTTTATTGAACTCGTTAGAAGTTAGTTGATTAAGGTGTATGAACTTATAATTCTCGATAGCACTTTAAGTAAATTATAAATTAAAGATTCCAGTCCACCAAAACAGCAATACCAACATGTATGAGTACGATTGAAGAGATGCAGCAATTGGTTGATCTTCACAAAACTCATTTCATGCATTGTCCAAAAAGGTGTAATGATAGAATTTCACCAGATGATAACCATTAAGAATGTTTCATACAATTTACGAGACATGTGTTCTATGTACATAATCCATGTTTATGAAACGAGTGAAAACTAAATTACAAAAATAAATTGTCAATGAATATATAAGAAACACCTAAAAAACAACGTTTGTATTCTCCGCGCTCACAACGTTTCAATAGAACTTTTTTTTTAATGGTTGTTCAAACAATAAGTAATTAGCTTTATTTTTTTTTTTTATAATAATCATTTATTTGTACAGGCTCAATCGAATTAACTCTACAGAGCCAAATTTTCATACTTTTATACATCATTTATCTTAAAACTAAAGTTAGGAGGGAGGAGCCGATTACTCGCGGCCGTCTCGAGGTTAATAGGAATTACAAATTACGGATGGGAAGAGGGTGGGAATTTAATGTATGGTTTACATAACATATTAAATTTAAATTCTAAATTATCTAAACACTTATAACTATACAATTTATGGTTTTCTTTTGACTTGAACAATTTTTGAATAAGAAAAAAAAACACACACACATACAAATATAAAAAAAAACTTATACTAAACATACAGGTTAAACTAACTACAATCTAATGCTAATGTTAGTCAAAAACACATAAATGAGTTTCATGTACTCCAAATCACGTACAGCCAAAATATCTCGAATTGGCACATTGGGTTGTCTACCTCGAGCCCGAAGGGAATCATAAAGCTCAGATCTGACTCCAGAATGCTCAGCACAAGACCAAATAACGTGATCTGCGTCCTGATAGCCTTGTCCACACTCACAGAGATTGCTGTCGCTCAGCCCAACCCGGCATAAATGAGCGTTCAAAGAATAATGATTGGACATGAGGCGAGACATGACACGAATGAAGTCTCGACCCACATCCATCCCGCTAAACCAAGATTTCTTCGACACCTTTGGGATGATAGAATGTTGCCATCGCCCCAAATCTCCTTTACTCCATTTATGCTGCCAGCTGACGAGTGACTGTTGACGAAAAATAGTAAAAAATTCGTTGAAGGCGATTTGTCGATCATAAATATCGCCTTCCATAGCGCCCACCTTTGCAAGCGAGTCCGCTTTCTCATTGCCCGGAATTGAACAATGAGAAGGGACCCATGCAAAGGTGATGATAAAATAACGCGAAGATAAAGCACTTAGAAGCTCCTGTATTTTCATGAGAAAATACGAGGAGTGCTTTACCGGCCTCAAGGAGCGAATAGCCTCTTTAGAACTGAGACTATCCGTGAAAATGAAGTACTGATCCGGTGTTAACGAGGCAACAATTTCTAGCGTAAAGTGTATTGCCGCTAATTCAGCGACATATACGGAACAAGGAGCATGAAGTTTACGATTGGCGCTATAAATTTCATTAAATATTCCAAAGCCTGCTGACTCCTCTATCAATGATCCGTCAGTGAAGAACGATTTAGTGGAATCAACTTGGCCAAACTTTGCAGCAAATATCACAGGAGCAATCATAGGACGATGATGCTCTGGGATTCCACGAAGCTCCTGCTTCATGGATAAATCAAAATGAACCGAATTGTCGAAATCGGAGAAGCAAACACGATTGGAAATGTTCGGCGAAGGGCTGACATCCTGTGTTATGTACAAATGGTACAAAGTCATGAAGCGCGTTTGAGGATTCAACTCAAGGAGCTTCTCAAAATTTTCGATTACCTGAGGGTTCATAACTTCACACCTGGTGAGGAGCCGGAGAGATAATTCTGAAAACCGATCCGAGAGTGGCAACATGCCAGCCAGCACTTCAAGACTCATGGTGTGAGTCGAGTGCATGCAACCTAACGCGATACGAAGACACCGATACTGAATACGTTCCAGTTTAATGAAGTGTGACCGAGCCGCTGACTGAAAACAAAAACTACCGTATTCCATAACCGACAAAATCGTTGTCCGGTACAACGTTAGAAGATCTTGCGGATGCGCTCCCCACCAGGTCCCGGTAATTGTGCAGAGAAAGTTGATCCTTGGCTGGCACTTTCGCTTCACATACTCAATATGGGATCTCCAGGTGCACTTTGAATCGAACCAGACCCCAAGATATTTAAAGGACATAGAATGAGTTATCGGCTTACCCCAAATTTGAAGCTTCGGTTGTGCAGGGTTATGCTTCCTAGAAAAAACTACCAACTCAGTTTTCTCCGTAGAGAATTCGATACCTAGCTCGAGAGCCCAAGTAGACAAATTGTCTAAGGTATCTTGTAAGGGTCCTTGCAGATCGATCCCATTGGATCCCGTGACAGACACTACGCCGTCATCTGCAAGTTGTCTCAACGTACAGTTGTCACCTAGACAACCGTCAATGTCTTTGACATAAAAATTATACAAAAGGGGGCTTAAACATGATCCCTGGGGGTAATTAGCTTTAAACAAACTTAAATTTTGAGTTTTTGCCGTTTATAGCTTATGGTTTGTGTCCCTAACCTTTAATATAATTATTTTATCCGATATTATCTGAGCAGGAAATCACGCATAACCTCTCAAACCGACATAAGTCGCGTAAGCTAGCTGGTGCCAAATTGTTGCTACTTGCATTCGCAATACACGATTATCAAATTATCGAATAATTTAGGAAATTTTACTCATCAATGACGAAAAGAAATTCATTTCCGTTCTATCTGGTATTCCTAAATATTTTTTAAAATAGTCAGCTATGCTAAATCTGCGTTTTGAAATTTGAACCGATGTATCTGATATGATCCAAGTGAAACACGATCTTTCGAAACTTCACATCTAACACAGTGTATGCAGCAATCATGGTTTCGTGTCATCGTATCAAGTGGCGTGTATCTGAAGCCAAAACGGTTTATCATTGATTTACACTAAAATTGTTAAGGATTTGAGAAAACCCACCAGTTTGCATAATTTTCTCTTTGTGCTTATTGCAGCTGCATTTATTTCATTTTGTTCGTTTGTTTCATTTATTGACATGCTGGAAGTAATTATACCTACTTTTGAAAAACTTGCGAATGTTCATTTATGGTACTACTAAATAATAGTGAATCAAAAAATTGCTTTAAACTTAATATAATTAAGAAATAGTTTGCCTAATTCATACAATGTGCACTAAATTCACCAGCAGAGCAACTTTTTCGAAATCAGATTAGGAATGAGAAGTAATGAACATCGACATTGATAGTAGCTTTCTTCTTGGTTTATGCGAGTGTCCTCGGTTGCTGTATTATGTATTTGATTGATGAACTTCCTGTAAATGGACCTATTCAACTTGTTTTTGTTTTATGCTATTGTTTACAAAACAGTTACCGAGTGCCTATGTAAGTATTATATCCGGTGATCCTTTTTGTTATGAATATTCCTCTATTTATGAACACGTGCCGAATCATCGCCCATAAATTAACTTAACGACGTTTTCGGCGCGTTTTCCTCCCATAGAAACGGATTTTTTTGAGGTAGCTTATCGAATCTTCCGGTCCACCTATAAGCATCTAGCTACGAGGTACCAGGTGGTCTTCCACCGAATACCTGTTGATCTGCCAAATCCGAAAGACGTCGGCATTGAGTTATATTAAATAATAATAATCCGCCCAATATATCACGACCGCGATGATTGAGCGGTTTGGAGATAATGGTATCATTGGGCATAGGACCAAGTCTCCCCCGGTTGATGCTAAACCGATGACCTGGACATCAATAGAAGCAAAAAGTTGCCAGAAGGCAAAAAATGCATCTACATCTACTTCTACTTGATTAATACCATCATATCCTGGAGAAAGTAAATCACTATCCCATATTCGGTACAAATATAAAAATATTTTTCTAAACGCCGCATGAATTCAGATTATCGATTATCAAAACAAAACTTGTTGCCACCAATCCAGTTATCCAGGAACTTGTCGTGGAAATGCAAAGGCGGTCTCGGTTTCCATTAAAACGAATATCACGTCAACACATTCCTACCGTTTCCTTATTTTGACCTGCACATTGAGGATGTATGCTAGTCCCAAGAATCATCGGTTGGTTCTCTTTGTAATAACAGCTGATGTGGCAGCAACGAAGTAGCATCTTGCTCACGTTCATAAAAACGGATAAAATTTTTGAACAGAATAAGACAACTCCAATTTTTGCTCTGATTACCATGTTGTCTAGCTTTCTCACACGCTTATTGAATGACTGGTCTGAAAATCAGATACGAGTCGTCTTTTCTCGCCCGGATAATATCGTAGTATGTGCTCTAACGGGTGTCCACTAAAAAATGAGAATGATTTCAATACTTTTCCATCAGAACAAAAACGGCCGCATAGAAATGTCACTTTAGATGAACGAATCGTTGCACTCTCCAGAAAATTTTCATACACTCTTATTTCACTCTAACATGTTCAGTCGTGTTCAGCATGCCGTCGAAACAGGAAGAACTCGCGCGCGCGTTGTACAATTCTTTCAAGCGAACGAAGATCGTGGAAAAAATACACGGTGGACCATTTTTGTCGTGAAAAAGTTCCGGTATCCACCGTATACCGTATCCTGGCATGCATGAGAGTAACCCGGAAGAAAGGTTGCGGCCGTCCAGCGAAAATAATGAATGAGAAAACGCTCCGCTCGCTGCGCAGCATGTTCAACAACAAGGATTCGGTAAGTCAACGGGAAGCAGCCCGAAAGTTCCATTGTTCGAAGTCACTCATCTGCAAGACGCTAAAGAAAGAAGGAATAGTGTGTAGAAAGAAAACCAGATCCCCAGAGTACACAGATGAGCAGATTCAAACCGTGAAATCCCAATGCCGCTGGATGACTCGGAATTACGGCGGAAAATCTTTCGTTCTGGACGACGAAAGCTACTTTCCTCTTTCGAAGTCTCAGATACCGGGAAACGACCGATTCTACACTAAGGACAAATCTACTACTCCTCCAAAAGTAATGTATAAGTTCAAGCACAAATTTGAATCGAAGGTTATGTTATACATCGTAATATCCGATAAGGGTATTTCGAAGCCGTAGTTCAAACCAAGCGGTTTGGCCATCAACCAGGAGGTGTACCAAAGAGAGTGTTTGCAGAAAATACTCATCCCATTTCTTTGTTTTGGCCGGACAAGGCATCATCGCACTACGCAAAAAAAAAACGCTAACGTTTTTGGAGAGCCAAAATATACCATATGTCCCAAAAGACCAGAATCCGACAAATTTGCCACAGTGCCGTCCTATCGAGGATTTCTTCGGTCTTTTGAGCTCCATGGTATACAAGGATAATTGGAAGGCCAAGAACACCAAGCAACTTACCAACAGGATCAAAAGCTGCATCCGAAAAATCGATGTGGCTGCTGTCCAACGGTCATGTTCCAGCATAACGACTAAGCTGCAGCCGCATCGGCGGACCACGGACCATATGACAATATTCACTAAACTTAGTTTGAAGATTTAAGTTGACCCTTTTAATAAAATAAATCAGTTTGAACAAAACTTCACTGGTATTTTTTTCCTGACCCATTCTTTTCGTTCTCATTATTTAGTGGACACCCGTTATTATTTTGAAATATTGAATCAAACTGTCAGATGTGATTAATATCTATTTTCAATAACACGAAATTACAGTACCGTAAAACGTGAAAACATTTATCAGCGGGGTAATACTGGCCGGTTGGGCCCATATCATGAACAGTTCAAAGAAACATTTTCCGTTGATACATTATCAAAATATAGATTATGTTGTGTTATATGGCTTATAAAAGCTATAAAATTAGCTTAAATATTCAGTTTTTCGATTGCCAAGAGAATTTAATTGAGTATAGTTTTTTCATGTTTCAGCTAGCGGGGAAAAAAGCAAACAATGCTTATCTAATAGTTTACTTGCAGGTTAGTGTTTTTTTATGCGATAAGTTAGCTAGGTTGGGTTCTTGATTAAAGGAAAAATAGTGTTATAAAATGTTCAATCTTCACAATTCGATAAAAATATCTCATGGATATCCATTTTATGCACTTTTTTTGCTATATCTTGTCACAAAATCGAGGCAACTTCGCGCTTTTTGATTGAGGCAAAGAGGCAATCTCACAAACAAATAAAATAATTAATATAAAATAAAATAAGTAAGGGGGTTGGAGGTGGGGGGTGTCAATGGCGTCCCCTGCCTCTTTTGAGCCCTCGGCTACGCCTATGTTTGATCTGCAGACGATTAGCATACATTTTAAAATTTGGTGCATTAATTTGTATTATTTTTTATGTTTCAATATGGCGATTGAATAAAATCCCAGTTTTGCCAAAAAGCCAATTTATCTTCGCAATGACTACTATAAAATTATTTTGCAGTTTAATGCATTGATTGGAAGCAAAATGGTTTTACAATGCGTTTTCACCTGACTATAGTAAGATAACATAAATCAGCTTTAAAACGGCATTTCAAAACAGCATTTTACGAGTTCATAAAGTTGAAATAAAACCTTTGATAGGAGTAAAGGAATTTGACAAAACAAACTTTTAAGATGGTCATTAACAAACTGTGCAGATTCTCATAAACTTATCTGAAATATGGAAACCTATTGGCACTTCTTGGTGCCACAATAAAACCAAATCGATTTTTAATGGCTTTTATAAAACTTAAATAAAAATTCATAAAACTGGATGGTTTTGGCAATGATGACATAAATGACTTTTTATAATCCCCCCCCCCTCCTTGTCACGTTTTTTGTATATACCTTCAATTTTTTTGTATGGATCGTCACGTTTTCCCTCCCTCCCCCTTACTGCGTGACATAATAAATGGACCTTCTCCTTACAGCAGATTTTGCTATATCTAGAAACTTTTTCAATTGGGCGAATCTTTACAATGAGAGACTCTCTTTAGTACTGATTGAAACACAATAGTGCTGGCTAGTGTAAAGCCTGTCAACGTAAAATTTCTAACACTTTTCTTTCAGTGTAGATTTTGAATTATTTCATGCGGAAGTAACGATCTTTGATGAAGTTTGCCAGAATCAGATAATTTCTCATCTCCATGCGAAGCGCTAGGAGTGGATGGTAATTTTTAACGAATAGACATGAAGAGAAAGTGTATTGATAGTTCCGTATAGGGCAACGGCAGGCTTTGAAATTGAAAGATACAAGTTTGAAAACGAGCGGAGGGCATTTGTTACTGTAGTATCCGACATAAGTGATTTGTCAAATAAATACGATTCTAACTTGCATAATATCCTTTCAAAAGAAGGATATAAGTCTTCTTGTGCCAGTAAACATTCCAAAAAGCGAGCACGATTACTATACGAACGAGTTTTGACGAAATTTGATGACTGTATTTTAATGGATGGCGAAACATATGTCAAAATGGATTATAAACAAATCCTTGGACGAAAATTTTACCTGACAACTGGTCGTGGGGATGTCCCTTCCAGGTATAAATTTGTTTTTGCTGATAAGTTTGCTCGGAAACTAATGATTTGGCGAGGAATCTGCAGTTTTGGCCATGAAACCAAGGTTTTTATCACATCTCACACAACGACGTTGAAGGTTTATATTAAAGAGTGTCTGAAAAAGCGGATATTACCCTTCATTCGGCAACACAAGACCATCGTTGAGTTTTGGCCGGATCTAGCTATATTCCACTACTCTAAGGAGGTACTAGAATGGTATGCTGCAAACAATGTTAATTTCGTCGCGAAAGAGATTAATCCTCCGAATTGCCCTGAGTTCAGACCGATCGAAAAATATTGGGCAATTGTCAAGCGGAAACTTCGAGGATGCG
The DNA here is from genome assembly GCA_034211315.2 of Aedes japonicus. Classification (NCBI taxonomy): domain Eukaryota; kingdom Metazoa; phylum Arthropoda; class Insecta; order Diptera; family Culicidae; genus Aedes; species Aedes japonicus. Next base: position 27,374 of record JASCZW010004735.1, read on the forward strand.
GTAAAGAAGTGACAAATGCGCAACAAATGCGTTTAAATTGGAATAATTTCGCCAGTACAGTGTCTCCAGCGACTGTGCAGATCATGATGACATCGATCACAAGTAAAGTTAATTTGCAGACACTCTGTAGGTATGCTAAATTGCCTATAATAATCGATTTTCAATACTTCAGCAAGTGCGAACGTAATAGCAATATAATCATAACGTTCCCACGGCAACCGAAACCTGTTGTGCCCTCAAGACAGTAATTCGGCGAATCAAACGCCGTACGGTTACCGAATGATATGAGGCCTTTACCGTACATCGCCTTTGTTCGGTACTGTGCTTCTTAATTAGGATAATTTCCTTTCCGCCCTTCCCTTGGTCCGCAGAACGGCTACACTGAACACTGTGTGGCCGCCCATAAGTACCATTCAACTTTGGATTCATCTTGAGGAGAAGCAACCCGACGATAACAACGCAAGTAGCGCCACCTATAGTCTCCTGGCATGGGTGAGCTTAGGAACCGTCACAAACAAAGCGAGATGAGTGACATTCTGAAGAGGCTCGACTGGCGATCAAGAAGGATTAAGAAGCTTCATACGAATGGGCCGTGGAATGGCGTGGACCACCACCGTTGAATGATCGGTTGGAAAGTTACTCAGCGGGTCACTTGGATGCCAATAGGTGATTTTTTTTTAAATTTGAAATCAAATTTTCAACCAAACCGCCATTTGCCAAATTATTAGTAAACCTTTAGTTTAGACACCGTTCGATCGCTTGACACCAACAATTAAGAAAATTTACGCCTCTCACGAGGCTGGCGTTCATCCCAAACCGGGCAAAATTGATGTGGGAAAATGTGATCTCCCAAGCGAGCCTTCCCCCGTCGAAACGAAACGAAACTAACAGAAATCACGTTTATCATTCTCGTTAGCACGTTTTCTCTCTCGCGGCTTGTGCATCTGCTTCGTGAAAATCTTGCCGGTATTTATGGTCCTTCGAAAAGCATCAATTTCTCCCCGAACAAACACACACGCACCTCGATGGGCCCCTTTCGTTGTTGCTATTTTATTTTATGGACGTCGAAATTTTCTCCCAATTCAGCGTTTATAACTTTGCTCACACGCGCCTACCGTCGGTCGCTTTGGGCCCCGGCAAGGCAAGGCAAGGCAGGCAGCAGCGCGTTCCAACCGATTGAAAGTGGCATCAAATCCCCGGGTACTTTGTTTTGTTTGAGACGTTTGACACTTGCCGCCACCCGTCGGACACGTCATTCGCACGGATGAAAATATTCGGTGTAAATTTTAAGATGTTATGCATGGCCATGCGACGATTTATGTAAATGTCCGGCCCGGGTGCCGTCCTCTCGCACGTTCAATTTCGCGCTAATTTGTTTTTGTTTAACCAAAAAAAAAAAGTGCCCACTAGCGCCCACTTTTCACCTCGCTGTGATGTTACAACATAACGTAAACAATGGGTTGAAGTGGTGCAATCTTGGCTGGGAGCAAAAGTTGTACGGCTGAGGCTGAGGGAGAATGTTTGAAGAGAATTAAAATAAATACACAACCTGGGAGAAGAATTCAAATTGAGACACCTTAGTTGGCTATTTAAGCCAACTGTGGAAGAACGTCCGGTAGCGGTTGAGTAAACGTTGACAAACCTGTCAATATTGACAGGCGAAACACACACCTGCGTGCACAGGATACTGTGCAGATGGCAATTTTTGCTCTTATTAGCACTGGTGCACTAAAAGTGCACCGCGACGAGGCGGCATCTTGTGACAGCTATTGTCAACCTGCATGATCTTATCCCACCCAACGAGCGTCGCGAAGTGGCTAATCAATTCGGCAAACTCACGTTACTGGCTAGCCAGATTTGCTGTGAAGTATTGCAATGTTCGTTCCGCTTGAACGAAATTTGCCATCATTAGCACTGAAGGAGCAGGAGCAAGACATTGACCCTATACAGGAGAGAGATAAAGCCAAATGCCTACTACGAATGAATGAGAAACTGTCAAACTGCTTTTGAAAATGGTTACTTTGTTTCAAAGCTTCTAACGCGGATTAGGGTTATTTTAAATAACCACTTCAAAATTCCTGAATTCGACTTTAATTCTTCATAAACTAGAGTAAACAAATTTTCAAAACGGTAATTAAAAGGCTGCAATAAATTATCAAAAACAAATTGACTCCGTGCTCGTAAAATGGGTCTGCGTACGCACTTCGATTTCCGCCTAGGAGGTTCAACTCCAACATAACATCAAACGTGACATCCCAGAGTAATACGACTTTGTCGTCGTAACCTCGATTGGTGACGGGTCGTCATAATTTATCCAATTCGGCCTCTCTCCTCGTATGCGTATCATAATCACACAAATGATTACTCGACTTGATTTGGGCCGCTCCGCTGAATGCGTGACATACGGTGAAACAGGCCAGACCCGAGCGGGAATATAATGACACAGCAAAACCTAATATGTACACAGAACGAAACGTCAGAAATAGATGCTGCGGAAGAATTTCGGTTCGGGACGATCGCACTTGAAATTCGAGCCGCGTGCTGACGACGACGACGACGACGACGACGACGACGACGGTGTGATGGCTTTAACGGACGTTTAACGGACGACAAGTGTTCCTGGGAAG